>VWYP01017940.1:26134-43448 GCA_013400435.1 Pycnonotus jocosus | reverse complement strand
AGGGGACGAGGGGCACCAGCGAGGGGCTCGGCGAGGGGGATAGGAGGGGGTCAGGGCACAGGAGAGCCCGGGGGCTGGAGAACTCATGGATCTGGAAGGGCTGCGGGGGCTTCGGGAATCGGAGAGAGAGATGGTGGGCGGAGGGGACTGGTGGATTACGGGGGGTAGCAAGAGCCTATGGGATGCAGGGGCTGCGTGGTGTCGGGGCTAAGGCAACTGAGTGGCTAGAGAGTCCCTGTCCCCCATGGTGGAGGAAGAAGGACCCTCTCCAAATCCCTGCCTGGGGCTGAACAGAGGGAACTGGGGTGGTTCAGATATACACTAACAAACCCCACTTCACTGAGGCATGAAATGTAATGCTGCTCATAGAGTGACCCCCAAGACAGCACCTCTGGAGGGGGCAGGGGGCCCTGTCCCCACGGGTCTCAGCCCTACAGAGGGGGTAGGAGGAGCCCTAGAAATAGGCTCCTGCCTTGAGTATGCCACAGAAGATGCTGGAAAGGGGGTGCTAGCTATTGCCCAGGATGAGGACCACCCAGGAGGTGAAAGGAGCATTTTGAGGGGAGCTGGGGTGGTGGGGGGGGGCCAGGCTGGCCAAGTTCCTATAGGATGCTGAGCAATCCCTCCTAATGCCAGCATCTTCCAGGAGCCCAACAATGGGGGGCTCCTTCCAGCTCCTGCCAATCCCCCTCTCCTGCTACAGCCCTTGGCAATGCTCCTTCTCCATCCCAGCAGTGTGGCAGTATGCAGAGCTGGGCATGAGGCACTCTCTTTCCTTCCCCCCCCTGCCCATCATCTGTCCCACCCCAGCTCCTTCCTGGCCCACAGCACCAGCCCTGGAGGTTGGGCATTCACTTTAGTCTGCAGCACAGACTGGAGGAAGAGCTGCAACCCACCCATGCATTAACTCTGAAGCCTGAGGATAGCTCACAACCAGCAGCACTTCTGATTCTCTTTCACCAAAACCTCCAGCATCTTCTTCTAGCTTACCCCCCCCTCCAATGCTGCTGGCTCAACTCCACCACTTCCCTCTTGGCTGAATCCTCAGCAGCCCTCATGGCTGGATCTGTTCAAGCTGCCTTTCGAGTCTAGGAGTAAGAGGGACCCTGCCCTGCTGGCTGGTACACAGTGCAGTGCCCCTTCTCCCCTTGCACTCTCTGTCCTGCATCCTGGTCATCCCCAGAGCCAGGATGGGGCTGGAAGCACTTCCAGATGTTTCAGACCAGTGCACATCTGCATGGAAAGTTCCAGTCAGGGGAGGAGGGGTGAGACAGCAGTACTAGGAAACCGTTGCTTGGTGACGGGGACCATGTTTCTGTGGCAATGTGTCACCTGTCGGCAGGGCTGATGCCATGGCTCTGCAGAGATGCTCTGGTGACAGCCCCCAAGCCCCTCATTAGCAGCTTTCCCCGTGCTCTGCAGGGCCGCACAGGGCTGGGGACAACCTCTGGGGGAGGCCCAGACACACTGAAGGGGGTCAGGGGCTGCCTCAGCCCCACTGTGTACTCACTGAGCAGGTACTGGACCCTGCCATAAGAGCCAGAGGGTGTGGCAGGGTGGAGAACAGCTACCCCCAAGCTCCTGTCCCAGCCCGCTCCCTCCCTTAGCAGATGCCCAACTACAAGCGTGCCACGCTGCAGGATGAGGAGGGGCCAGAGCCAGCGGGGGATGGCAGCGCCTCTCCCGACAGCGTGGAGGTGAGGTGTGCCCCAGCTCCTCCATCTTTCCCCTCTCCATCCTATCTAGCCCCTATTCACACCCTCTGGGGCCTGCCTGCAACCAAGTGGGCAGTGGGAGCAAGATTGGGAGCTAAGCCAGACCTGGCTGTCCCCAGGGATGTGCTGGGAGTCAGCCAAAATGCGGCACAGAGTGTGCCTGGACGATCATCCTTCCTTGTGGCTTGAGGGGGGCTGCCAGCACCCACCACTGGCTTGCCAGGGCCAGTGGGGAAGGATGCCCTGGTCCCCACCTCCTCATGCAGCCACGCCAGGCACTGGGGACCAGCAGGGAGGAAAGGGGGGGCAGTGATGTTCGGCCCCCCATGGTGCGATGGCAGGTCCTGCTCCTGCCCAGGTGGGGTTTCGGAAGGGGCCGGGGACGCTGCTGAGCCGCCTGGCCTCGCGCAGCCAGCTGGAGCTGGTGCTCTGCGCCATCGCCATCTCCTTGGCCCTGCTGCTCAGCGTTGCTGTCATCACTCTGGCCATTCAGTACCGCAGAGGTAGGGAGACTTGGCAGTGGAGTCCCCACACCCGGGAGGACACGGGAGGATGAGGAGTGATGGGCCAGCCCAGAGTGCCTGCTCCAGGTGCTCTGCCCATCCTGGGGTACAGGCAGGGCTTGGCCCTGCTCCGTGCCTCAGTTTCCCCCAGTACACTAGCCCAGCCCCAGGCATGCCTTCCCTGCCAGATCCCTCTCACAGCACGTGCCTGACGGATGCCTGTGTCCGGGTGGCCAGCAAGATCCTGGAGGCCCTGGATACAGAGATGGACCCATGCCAGGACTTCTACCAGTACTCGTGTGGGGGCTGGATTAAGAGGAACCCGCTGCCCAATGGGCGCTCCAAGTGGAGTACCTTCAACAGCATCTGGGACCAGAATCAGGCCATCATGAAGCATCTCCTAGGTGGGCACCAAGGGGTCACAGACACTGAGGGGGTGACCCCCGTGTCACTGGGGCTGACCCACAGCCTCCCGCAGAAAATGCCACCTTCAACTCCAGCAGTGAAGCAGAGCGGAAGACACAGCGATATTACCTGTCCTGCCTTAAGGAGCAGAGGATAGAGGAGCTGGGCTCCCAGCCCCTCATGGAGCTCATCGACAAGGTGGGCAGACACTCACACGTGAGCCGAGCTGTCAGGGCTCGGCCCAGCACACCTACTTAGCTCTTCACATAACCGGGGAGGGAGCAGACCTCGGGGATGCCCCCCACCCCTCCTTGAGGTGCCGGGTCTGTCTGCTGGCAGATTGGAGGATGGAACATCACTGGCTCCTGGAACCAAACCAGCTTCATGGAGGTACTCAAGAGCGTGTCAGGCACATACCGGGCAACCCCCTTCTTCACGGTGTATGTGGGTGCAGACTCCAAGAGCTCCAACAGCAACATCATCCAGGTTGGCACCATGGCCCCCAGGGGTGGTAGACACTGGGGGACACCAGAATGTCTATGCTGCCCCTCTCTCCCCACAGGTGGACCAGTCAGGGCTTTTCCTCCCATCCCGGGATTACTATCTGAACAAGACGGCCAACGAGAGGGTGAGGCTGGCTGCTGGGCATGCTGCCAACAGCAATCAGGGAAAACCCACGGCAGTGGGGTGCGAGCAGCACTGGGACACACCTGGCATCTCCATCCTGCCTGTTGGGTGCCCACCCCAGGAGATGGGATGAGCTGTTGTTGGCACTGAGGCAGGGCTTGGGGCTCCACAGGTTCTGACAGCATACCTGGACTACATGGTGGAGCTGGGCACACTGCTGGGGGGCAGCCCGGAGCCCACCCGCCTCCAGATGCAGCAGGTGCTGGACTTTGAAACCCAGCTGGCCAACATCACCGTGCCCCAAGCTGAGAGGAGGGATGATGAGAAGATCTACCACAAGATGAGCATCGCCGAGCTGCAGGTGGGCACAGCCCAGAGCAGCCTGGGGAGACCCTTCTGGGACATACAGGGAGTTGTCCAGAGGGCACCGAGGGGTCTGTTGCTGTCCTCACTCTGGGACACCCTGGGCAGCCCCATCTGCTGTGGGACATGCACTGGGTGTTGAAGAGCAGTGCCCATCCCCCCAGTTGTTATCATATGGGGGAAGCTGCCACCTAGTATTGTGGGGTCCAGGGCCCCCCTTCTTGTCCTGCAGCATTAAGAGCACCAGGAGAGGGGCAGAAAAGGATCTGGAGTGGTGAGGGACTTTGGGTCCTTCCCAGAAAACACAGTTCCTGACCCAGGAGATCCTCTCTATGCTGAGCAAGATGCAGCAGAACCATGACAAGCTCCTGGTGCCACATTCCTGTGTCCCCTCCAGCTGCTGGCCCCTGCCATTGACTGGCTGGATTACCTGTCCTATGCCTTGGCCCCACTGGAGCTGACAGACACGGAGCCTGTGGTGGTGTATGGCGACACCTACCTCCAGCAGGTCTCTGACCTCATCAATGACACTAACAGGAGGTGGGACTCCTTCATATCCCTGGCTGTAGCTCCCATGGCAGGGGCACATTTTGGGCTCATCAATGTCTTGAGGTCATAGACCGTGGTGAGCTGCAGCATCTCTCTGCCCCCACAGCATCCTGAACAACTATCTGATCTGGAACCTGGTGCAGAAGACAGCCTCCAGCCTGGACCAGCGCTTCGAGACAGCCCAGGAGAGGCTGCTGGAGACACTCTATGGCACCAGGAAGGTAATGGAGGGCCCTGGGATCAGACCCCTCTGCCCTCAGCCTGGAAGCAGCCAGGACCTCATTTGCCCTTCAGATGCCCTTGGGATGCTAAGACCTGGATGCTTCAGCAGGAACCCAGGGATTATCTTTTGGGATGGGGCTTTTGCTGCTGCATGTCTGCCCTCTGATGAGGAGACAGAGCCAGGCTGGGTGAAGGCAGGAGAGCAGGGGAGTGGGTTGACAAACCCCGCCCCTCATCTCACGGATCCTCATCTCACTCCCACAGTCCTGCACACCCCGCTGGCAAACCTGCATCTCCAACACAGATGACACACTGGGCTTTGCACTGGGCTCCCTCTTCGTCAAAGCCACCTTTGACCGGGACAGCAAGGCCATTGTGAGAATACTTCTGTCCCCATCCCCTCCCCATCACCATCCATGGGAATACTGATTCCAAGCCCTAGGGCTGGAAGGCAAGGAGCTGGGAAACAGGACTCCCAGCCCTGGGGAGGTTGTACCCTGTCCACCCTGTCCTCGCCAAGGTGTTATGGGGGGCAGGGGGCCTTCATTCCCTCCCCTTCCCAGGCTGAGGAGATGATCGGTGAGATCCGTGCAGCCTTCGAGGTGTCCCTGGACCAGCTGGACTGGATGGATGAGAAGACAAGGCAGGCTGCAAAGGAAAAGGTGATCCCAGGGAGGGAAGTGGTTGGGAAACCTCACCCTATCCATATAAGCCCCCCCCAACTCAATGTTGGGGCCTCTCCCCATGCAGGCAGATGCCATCTATGACATGATTGGCTTCCCTGACTTCATTCTGGACAACAAGGAGCTGGATGATGTCTATGATGGGGTAGGGAGCACCCAGCTTGTGGGGAGAGGCTTGGTCATGCCAAGCTCTGGGGGGCCCCATGGTAGAGCAATGTCCCTATTGGAGACATTATGCAAAGCCACCCCAGTACTGAGTTCATCCTAGCCAGAGTGTGGGGAACCACCCTAGTAGACCTGTCCTCATCCCTCCTCTTCCTCACCAGTATGAGGTCTCTGAGGACTCCTTCTTCCAAAACATGCTCAACTTCTACAACTTCTCTGCCAAAGTGATGGCTGACCAGCTCCGGAAACCCCCCAACCGCGACCAGTAAGGGGTGGGCTCAGGGGGGAGGGGGGAAGGATGTGATCCCGGGTGCCTGGATGGCACTGGTTCATGGGGAGGAGGTCACCCTCAGGGGGTAGCACAGCACTGTAGGTCACCTGTGGTGGCACAGGTCACCTGTGGTAGCTGTAGCTTATCCCCAGGTAAGGTCCTTGGTAACAGGATGGGGACAAAAGTGTCATCCTTGGGCAGGGCCCTGTCATGGGCAATGGCACAGGAGGGTGCTGAGGCTGGGTGAGAGGGACACACCCCTGCCTGTCCCCTGTCCTACCTCCCTGCCCCAGGTGGAGCATGACCCCACAAACTGTCAATGCCTATTACCTGCCTACCAAGAATGGGATCGTCTTTCCTGCTGGGATCCTCCAGGCTCCCTTCTACGCTCGCAACCACCCCAAGTGAGTTTGGCGCGGGGGGCACCACCTGGAGGCATGGTTTGGATCAGGGCCAGCATGCCACAGAGCACCCCCACAGTGACAAATAAAAGCCCTGAAGGGCTTGAATGTCCCTCAAGTCTTTACATCCTGCAGTCAAGACAGCCTGAGACCCTTTAGAGCCATCAGTGTCCCCAACAGGAGTGACTCCCAGCTGGGTCCCAGCTGGAGCAGAGTCTCATTGGGTGCCCAGACAGAGATGGGGTGGGCTGCAACAGCATCATTAACACATCCTGTACTTACCTTGTTCTTTCTCATGGCCCCACAGAGCCCTTAATTTTGGTGGCATCGGCGTGGTGATGGGGCACGAGCTGACCCACGCATTTGATGACCAAGGTGAGAGCCTACAGGCAGTATTGGCCCCGACCCCTGTCACCTTCCTGTCTCCCCCCACCCCCTGCCCTTGGCATGGGGAAGAGGTGCCCTGGGTGCACAGGGGTCCTGCTTTGCCATCCATTGCATCATGTGTGCTTGTGCCCCCCTGGCCACTCCCTTCTATCGTCCTGTCTCCCCAGGTGGCACCTGCCGATACCTCCCCCCGGCTTCTCTGTGCAGCTTTCGCTCCATCCGCTTGGTGAGGACACAGTGTCTGCAGCCCCAGCCCCCTCCTCATCCTCCTCCCTCCAGGGCATGGGATGGGTCCCTCTCCCATCCACTCTGCTTTGCACCTTCACCACAGCCCCGGTGCCAACATGGGGTCATTGAGGCAATTTGGGGTCACATATCTGGGCTGGGATAGCAAGAATGCACTGGGGGATGCCTGGGGACCCAAGTGCATGGCTGAGCCCCAGGCAGAGCTTGCCCGCAGCAGGGGCTGGGGGACACCTTCCCCCCTGGGCGTGGACCCAAGGTACCAGGTCCCCCTGGCATCCCCCGGTGCCCATTCCCCCACCACACCCCATTCTGCTTCGGGACGGCTTCCCCTGGTCCCACCCCAACCCACGGCTCGGTCCTGCAGGACGGGAGTACGACAAAGAGGGAAACCTGCGGCCATGGTGGCAGAACTCCTCCCTGGAGGCCTTCAAGAACCGCACGGCGTGCATGACGGAGCAGTACGGCCGCTACACCGTCCACAGCGAGAAGGTCAATGGGCGGCAGACACTGGGCGAGAACATCGCTGACAACGGCGGGCTCAAGGCAGCCTACAACGTGAGTGCCGCCACCCGGAGGGGACACTGATCCCCGTGCCTGTCTGTCCCTTCCTGGAGCTTCAGGCCAGCTCTCCCGCAGGCTTACAAGTCCTGGCTGCAGAAGAATGGGGAGGAGAAGCGCCTGCCAGCCCTGGGGCTCACCAACCACCAGCTCTTCTTCGTGGGCTTTGCGCAGGTAGGGCGGAGCGAGATGATGGGCTTCCCGTCCCTCCCCGGCTCCTCGGAGCCATCCCACAGCTCCCCATCCGCACCCAGGGGTGCTCTGTCCCCATCCCTGAGGCTGCTCCCGCTCCGCCAGGTGTGGTGCTCCGTCCGGACGCCCGAGAGCTCCCACGAAGGGCTGGTGACCGACCCCCACAGCCCCGACAAGTTCCGTGTCATCGGCACCCTCAGCAACTCCCGGGACTTTGTCGAACACTTCGGCTGCCCCCTGGGCTCCCCCATGAACCCCGGCAAGCACTGTGAGGTGTGGTAGGGACGGGGAGGGCGCTGGGGACAGAAGGGACGATGCTCTGCTGTGCCCCCCCTCCCCAGACCTCGGTGTCTGCCGGAGCTGGCCACGGGCAGAGATCAGTCCCCCTCCTGTGCTCACACTGCACACCCCACCTCTGCACCCTCCCCGGCACACACGGCCCCACACCAGGCACCCACCGCAGCCCCATCCACAGCTTGGGGCTGGACACGGCCGGCAGAGAGGCTGTAGCACCCCCGAAACGCAGCTCTGCCCCCCAACCCTGATGTGCTTGAGCCGGGCACAGCTCAGTGTCCCCTGCGCCGCGTCCCCCCCTCAGGCGGGCAGGTCAAAGGGGTCCCAGGGAAAGCACTAGAGCCAAGATCCCCCTGCTCCTGCCCCCCAAACCTGCCGGAGATGGAGGCTGGGGGCCACCCGGCTCCGCGCTTCCCTTGTCCCCTCCCACTCCAGCTTGGCTTCCCCATCCACCTCTGCTGGGACCAGCGGGCGGCAGCGGGGACTCTGGTGCCTTCAGCTGTGGGTGGCTGTCGCCGAGTTTATTTAACGATTAAAAGCAGTTTCCACTTACTCCAGCAGCTCCGGGTCCTTGGCGGTGTCGGGGCGGGGGGAGAGGTGGGATCTAGACCGCTGTTGGGGAGGGTGACTCTAAGGCTGGGGAAGCGTGGGAGGTAAGACATCCCGAGGGAGGGGAGCGGGGGATGAGATGTCCGGATGGACATTTCCTGAACGAGGGGAGCAGAGGTGTGGGGAAGAACACAGCAAGGCTGCTGGGGACGAGTCAGAGTCACGGGAGCCCCCGGTAAATCCCAGCCCGGGGGTCCCGCTGCCTTCAGCGCGGGTGATCCCAGACTGCCCCGAGCCTCCTCTCCGAGCTTCCGGGGCCCGCCCCGGCCGGTCCCGCCCGGCACAGCACGGCCCCAGCCCCTCCCCGGAGGAGTCTCTCGAACTCCCCGGTACCGGGACCCCGCGGGACGACTCGGCTGCGGACAGAAGCGCTCGCAAAGGCTGCTGGGAGTCGTGGTTCTGCCAGCGGACGACGCAGGGCATGACAGGAGCTGTAGTTCAGCGTGAAGGATGCTGGGAAGGGTAGTTCGGTCACGGCAGGCCCGCCGCCTCACTGCGAGGGTTGGACTACATTTCCCAACAGGAAGCGCGATAGGGCCAGGGTCCGGGCCTGGGCGCCTCGGGGGTACGGGGGCATCGGTGCCGGGCGCCGCGGCGGGGGCGGGCTGGGATCGAGCCCGGGGCTGGGCCGGGACAGATCGGGGGGCCGGACCTGGGTGGGAGCCTGGGCCACGCCCCGGGCTGGATCACGGGTGCTGGACCTCGGCCAGATGCCGAGTGCGGGACTGGGCCCCGGCTGGGCCCGGGATGCAGGGTTAAGCCGAGTGCCGGGGCACCTATGGGTCTTGGAGGTGAATTATCACCGCTGGAGCCGTGGGCAGGCTTGGCCCTGGGGCAGCAGAGCGTGGGGACAGGGGCGGAGAAGCATCCCTGCCTTGGGGTCAGGGGCAATGAGACAGCGCCGCCTTGGGGCCAGGGATCCAGGAACACCCCTGCCATCAGAACAGGGGCAGTGGGATGTCCCTGTCGTGGGTGACACGGCCCCATTCCCCAGATAACATGCTCACCTTGCAGGCGTTGTCACCCAAGCCTGGCACCATGGACAAACCCATCACTCCGGGGGAACTGCTGTGTCTGGGTTCCAGCCTTGCCTTCTCTGGCCTCTTCTACTACCTGTACAGGAGGAAAGCCAGAGTCGTGGCACGCATACAGGTAGCTCTGTCTCTCAGATGCTCTTTTCTGCCCACTCTCCCTTCCACACTGCCCTCCACACTTTGATTTGGGTGCACACACTGATGCCTGCAGCCTGTTCCCATCTTCTCGTTACTTCATGACACGTAGAACTGCGCAGACTGCATCCTGCCAGAGATCTTGGCAGAGCCATTCTTGCCCTACTCATTGCCTGTCCCTGCCCATGCTTACACTCAGTCCATGCTCTTCCAGGAGGCCCCAAAGCTCCAGGTCGATGACAAATTGCCAGCCCTGGTGTCTGCAGCTGAGGGGAGATGCCTGCCTTATGTTGCTCTGGAAGGTAAGGACACCTGCACACGGGACAAGGGCCAGGATCTCCTCTTTTGGCCGTGACACATCCCTTGTCCTTAGGCATAGTGCTGCCAGCCCAGGCTGCACTGACCAGCCACTACCATGAGGGGCTGCAGGGCGTGATCCAGAAACTGCTGCTGAAGGAGCATCGGCTGATCTGGAACAGCTTGGCCCGAGGCTGGTGAGTGATGGGAAGGGACTGCAGAAGGAGGCTTGCAGCAGTGAGTCCAGACCCCCATCATCTGGGCCGTGTGAGAGGCAGAAAATAACTTGCATAAAGACTTCAGTCCCTGTGAGGACTCATCATCGAGAGCTCAGAGCTTCTCTGTGTTGTGGTCAGCAGGAACAGTGCAGCGATCATCCCCTTGTACTCTGCACTGGTGAGGCCATACCTCGAGTCCTGGGTCCAGTTCTGGGTCCCTCAACTCAGGAAGGCCATTGAGCTGCTGGAGCAAGTCCAGAGAAGGGCAGTGAGCTGGTAAAGGGTTGGAACACATGTCTGATGAGGAACAGCTGGGGATGTTTAGCCTGGAGGAGACTCTGGGTGGGCCTTATTGCTCTCTACAACCCCCTGAAAGGAGGTTATAGCCAGCTGGGGATTGTCCTCTTCTTCCAGGCAACCAGTGACAAGACAAAAGGAAATGGCCTCAAGCTGTGCCAGGGGAGGTTTTGGTTAGAGATTAGAAAGAACTTCCTCACATAGAGGGTGATTAGACATTGGAATGATCTGTCCAGGAAGCAGGAGGCTCCACCACCAGGGAGGTGGTGGAGTTGACATCCTTGGAGGTGTTTAATACTGGACATAGCATTTAGTGCCATGGTCTAGTTGACAGGCTGATATTCAGTCCTAGGTTGAACATGATCATCTCAGAAGCCAACCTAACTGATTCTGTGATTCTCCACCCCAACCCTCTCCACTTGCAGGAGCGAGAGCGAGCGGGTGCTGTCAGAGCAGATCTACACCGTCCCCTTCCTGCTGGCCTCGCCAGACCCTGGGGCAGTGACACAGGTGAGTGTGGACAGCCCCCTCCAAGCCGTCTGCCTGCCCCTGGAGATGGTGTACGAGCGGTTCCAGCAGCCAACCCACAGCTTCCGCGACCTGCTGGGCCAGTACCTGATCGGGGAGAAGCCCAAGGGCATCCTGGAGACGGAGGAGATGCTGCGGGTGGGGGCTGGGCTGACGGGCATCGGGGAGCTGTCCCTGCAACCCGACGGCTCCCTGCACCTCCAGCCGCCGGCCCAGGGAGGCGAGTTTTTCCTGTGCCTGGGGGACTGGCAGACGGTGCTGTCGGAGCTGGAGTCGGCCGGCGGGCTCTGGAAGGGGGCAGCGTTGCTGTGTGCGGCAGCGGGGCTGGCCGTCCTCCTGCACGTCCTGTGCCGCGCCTACCGCCGCTCCCGCGCCAAGCGGCAACAGGAGGACAAGGAGCTGGATGGGGAGGAGGCCGGGGACCGAGTGCCCGAGGAGTGCTGCGTGGTCTGCCTGTCTCGGCCCCGCGAGTGCGTCCTCCTGGGCTGTGGCCACATCTGCTGCTGCTTCCACTGCTTCCAAGCCTTGCCCACCCGTTTCTGCCCTATCTGCCGGGGTCCCATTGACCGTGTGGTGCCCCTTTACCAGGCCTGAGAGCACCTGGGAGTGCCCGGGGAGGGGCAGTGTGAACTAGGCCAAGCCTGGAGCCTGCAGAAATCTCAGCTGTCTCATGTGCAGCTGTGCTATTCCTTTTGGGAGGGAGGGGTCTTAGTGTGCCCTTCAATCTGTTTTGGAGAGGGGAGCAGTTACAGCCTCCTCATCCTCCCTTTGTCTGCCAGAAAGACCCTCCTAAACATGAAGGCTTGGGGAATAATCTACACAATGCCTGAGCTGAGGAGCTGAGACCCCAGCCCCGCAGTGGGGCACTACTTTGGCTGCCATCAATTGGACTTGTGTCTGTTTCTGAGCCATGACCCCCCAAAAGCCACACAGAATTTTTCCTTGTGGTTTTTTCCCTGTGTGTGGATTTAGGGGAAGGATCATGAGGGCAAGACCAAGGCTGGTGGGACACAGCAGGCACAGTGGAGTGGCAGAAACCCAACCCCCCCCGACTCACTGCAGTGATATATCTTGGTGCCACCTTTGTCCTGCCACTCTAATCCGTGTGCCTATAGCCACTGCCCAGAGGAGACTAAGGACACCCAGGGGCTGGCAGGGATGAGTCCCTTTGCCAGCTGCTCTATCACCAAGGCAGGGGCTATGTCCCTATGTCACTCTCTGCAGGGGGAACAGCTTTAGGGTGCTACAGAGCCTGTCCTTGTGTCTAGCCCCACTACACCCGGCTTTCCTGCTCACCTCCTGGGCAGGACCGGGTGTGGGAATGCCTTGCAGTGGTGTGTGGAGTGATAAAGCCGAGGAGCCGAGCTTGGCCTCACCTCTTCCTTTGCGCCGTTAAGCTGGGGGCTGGGTGGGTGCTGGGAGCCAAGGCTCTCCCCTTGAAAGGGTGGGCACCACTGCCTCCCCTCCTTCCTCATCCAAGGAGCTGGCCCAGGTTCACAATAGAGCCCAGGTGCATCTCCTCCAGATGCAGCCCTGGATGGGGGTGGCAGGACACACAGGACCGTTGCCAAGGTGATTGTGCTCCTCGGGTCTCCATGGCAACTGCTCCCCTGGACTGCTCCCCATCACTGCCTGGCTGCAGTTGCCCAGGCAACCCACGGGCTCTCCTGGCTCCTGCAGCTTTGGGGCACCCAGGGTTTGGGGGTGGGGGACAGTGCTGGCAGGCCACTGTCAGCCAGACAGCAGTGTTGGGATTAGAGGGGAATGATGTGCCCCCTCCCCAGGGCAGTGGCCACAATTGCTGCCAGGCTGGGAGCTTCCTTGGGGCAAAGGTATCTTGGCAGTGTTGCCCCCGGGACTCAAAACCAGACAGGAGGCCCCAGAGGACCCGATAAGGCCTCATGGGACCCACATGCATTTTTGGAGTGGGGATGTGTGAGGGAGTTCTCTTCCTCCACCCCCCTTTTTCTCAGCACAGCCTCTTTCCTGGGCTGCAGAGTGAGCAGTGGGGCCCAGATTCCCCCTCTCACCCCCCCAGCATCGGGCATCCCCCCAGCAGCAGGAGGGATTTCGGGAAGGAGATAAATACCAGATGGGAGAGGGCCGGGCTGCCAGGAACACACTCCCTGCGTGCCAAGAGCTGCTGGCGCGAGTGGGTGCGTGGGCCGGGGAGGGCGGGGGGTGCCCCTGCTCCTGGAGACTGCTCACCTCGTTCCCCAGGGCTCAACAGCCAGCCAAGGATGGGACAATTAGAGAGGGGTCTGCACCCCCCCACTCCCCTTTGCCCCCAGAGGTGCCGAGGGCAGGGAACACATCCCTTGTTCTGACAGCAGGGAGGGAGGCTGCCACCCCCCCGTGCTGGGGCACAGCCCTACTCTAGCCCCACCCAGGTCTCTGCCACTCCCAGGAGGCCACCAGCCCCAGCATGGCCTGGCTGCAGACCCAGCTGCCAGTGCTGCCTGGCATGGCTCCGGGCAGCAGCATGACTCACCCGCTCAGCTCACCACCAGCCAGAGCTTGCCGTGCCAAACCCGCGGCACGGGCTGGCACAGGGGCTGGCACAGGGGCTGTCCAGCCACACTGCAGTGCCCGCATCCCCAGACAAACCTGCTGTGTGCCTCCCGTGGGTATTTGGTCGGGAGCAGGACAATGGGGAGTTCACAGTGCCTTGGCTGAGCACGGCCCAGCCTCCCTCTGTATGACACAGGCCACGCATCCTGACAGCTGCCTCCTCTCACCCACAGGGTGCCCCTGTGTGCCAGCCCATGCCCATGGCTTCCACCCGCTCCCTCCAGGCTGCCAGCCCGCTCTGCCTGCCTCCCTGTCTGTTGTCATGGTGACCAGATATGTGGTGACAGGCGAGGATGATGCCTCACACCCCAGCAGGGCTGTTTGCCCAGCAAGGTTGGCTTCCTCCCCCTTTCTGCTCTTTCCCCTGTCACCCCTGGCTCTCAGCAAGGGACCCTCCGTGGAGCCCCTGCCCCAGGCAGTGTGCTGGGGGTGCTCCATCTGCTCAGATGCCAGGATCGCAGCTGTGTCTCAGGCAGCTCATGTGAGGAACGGGGATAGCGCCCTCCTCCTTCCACCTGCCCTGACAGGGCACTCCTTTCTCAAAGCCCCGCTGTGCATAGAGACAGACAAACTCATCTCAGTAATGACAACCTGTCTTTCTTCTCAGGGATAGACACTGTCCCTCCAGGGACAGCCTCATCTTCCCACAGCAGCTGCAGGAACAGCAGAAGATGAGGAGCATGCCACTCTTGCCTTGGGCTCACCCACAGGACAGCTGCCAAGCAGGACACCTGTCCCCCAACATCTCTGCACTATGGTGACAGTGTTCACCACAGCCATCATCTCACAGGGCCATCCCCACTGCGTGTATCCAGCCCAGTGTGTGTCTCTGCTCCCCCAAAACAGCTGGACCATGGCACAGGCAGCACACAAAGCTGCATCCCCTGGGCTTTGGCTACTGAGAGCCAGCAGCAACAGCCAGAGATGGGCACATCCCCAGCCTTACCAGTGACACAGTCCCTCGTGCTGGGATGAGCAGCAGTGCCAACAGCAGGTGCTCAGTGAGGCCCCCAGTGGCTGCCACTGCTGTGAAACAGAAGTGCCTTTTCATGTTTCTTGGCAGGGCTGGAAGCAACACAGATGGAGGCACCCTCACTGTCCTCCTGGCATGCCTTGGCAGCCCCAGCCCTGTGGCACCAGCCCCAGGTGGTAGCACTGCCTCCCAGACATGCAGCAGAGAAAGCCCTGGGTTCTGTGGCTGATGCCTCCTGCCTCCTTTCAGCTCCCTGACATCCAGTCACTGCCTGCCAGGCCATTGACCCCATTCCTGCCAGGCATTGGACATGATGGGAGTGCCTGGTGGTTCCCAGCTCCAGCTGCCCAGGGTCCCTGCAGAGCATGGGCAGGATGTGCTCCACCACAAGCCACTTGTACACACACAGGGTGATTTTCCACCATAAAACCACTTGAACAATCAGTGACTGCAGGAAAAGTCCTCGCCTCCATCACAGCACCTGGACTAGGCGCCCGAATTCCCACCAAAGGTACAGGGCTCAGGGACAGTATCCAGGTGTGGAGCTAGGGCATGGCAGGGACTGGTGAGCTCCCAGAGCATTGTCCAAGTGTGGGCAATGCAGCACAACCTCTACTGCCAGCCCCACTGCAGTCTGATGCTGAGCCTCCTACCCAGCTCCATATCCACTGGGGGGGCATGGCTGGCCTCCAGCCCTTGCATCATCCCCAAGTTCACCCAGCTCAGGGGCTGCTGCACAGGTTTAAGGAGCCAGGGCAGGAAGAACCACCTGCTTCCCACTCCCACAGCTTCTTCTTTCTGGTGGAGTTGGCTTTGTGTTGGACAAAAGGCTGCAAAGGAAGCAAGAAAGAAGATTACGTGGCTGCTAAAAGACGAATAAGGAAGGTGGGATAAGAGCCAGGGGAAGGAGGGTGCTCATCAGCTCACCAGGGAGGATGCTACATGCAATGGTAGGGAATGAGGGAGGTCTCTTATGCACCCCACTGCCAATCCACTCACATTCAGGTCCTTGGTACCTTCCTCTGCTACTCAGGGATGTGTGACAAGCAGCATGCTTGGGGAACCAGAGACCAGAGCTGTCCCAAGGAGTTGCAGAGCCAGAGTGTTGCCCTGTTCCACCCACAGCCCAGCTGTGCTGGCACAAATCCAGCCCTCCTCCTTCCTGGGATAGGCAGACAGTCCTTCCCACACCCCAAATCCCAAGCAGCCCCACAGAGCTTCCCCAAGCCCATAGCCAAGTCAAGCAGATCCCCCGGGTGTGAGGCACTGCAGAGATACAGGTGTGGGATATTTGGGGCCATTCCCAGGGTGACCCCTTTCCAGCCTCTCCCCAGCAGCCTGCCAGGCTGGAAACCCTCCTGGAGCGCTGCACCGGTGCCACTCACATCCCACACAGCCCATCTGCTCCTCTTGTCACTCACCCCCGGCCCCGTGTGTGCCACGGTCTGCCTGTCCCTGCCCACGGGCAGTGGCACGTGGGCTCAGCAATGGGAAAAGCAGGCCACATCTCAGCGTGGGCCACTTGCCTATTTTCTCAGGCACTTTTCACAGGAGCAGAAGCTTTCACATGAAAAAGTTCAAGCTGGTTCCCCAGCAAAGGCATGAATTAAAGCATTGCCTTGCCAGGAGAACAGGTACCACTGCCCCAACCTGGCTCTGGTAGGGGACAGCAGGGACCAATATTCTGCAGATCCAGACACAAAGATAAAAGCATGGCTGAGCCTTCCCAAAATAGAAGAATCTGTTTGCCCTCATGGACCAGCCTAGCTGATGCTCTTCTGCAGCACCTTTCAACAGGATCTCAGACTACGGAGATGCTGAAATAGCAAGATGGACCACAGGGCTATCTGGAAAACCCCACTCTCACCCCCTCAAATATTCTCATCATTCTCATCTCATGTTGTCTGGCATGAATGAAGTGCGATTTACATCCAGGGATCTGGCTTAGCTGCAACCCAGGTCCCCCACATGAGCAGCAGGACCCGGATGTAAGGGAAGAGCAGGAATGGGACTGCTGCAAGACAGGATTGTCCTCTCCAACCAGCCATAGCCACTGCTCTTGTCACCATCATTCCAAGATCCACTGGTCATGGCTGTACCCACAGTTCACCCAAGGAGCACCAACTTTATCCGGAGTATAAATGGTCTTCCAGCCACCCCAGGTGACCTGAATGGGGGAGATCCTGGTGAGGCTGCTCAGAACCACTAATACCAATTAATGCAATCACTGCCCTGGCAGTGAACAGTGTAGAAGGAAAGATTCAGGGTGGGTCTGGAGTAGAGGTGTGTAAATACCAGTAGGGCTCTGTGTGGACACTGGCATCACCCCTTGCTGACCCATCGCAGGTCCCCGCAGGGGGCGGCCCTTCCCCTTTTCCACAGAGAGTCCCCAGGGAAGGGTTATTGGGGCAAAGAGTGTCCCAGGGCACAGTCCCCATGTGGCCACACTTTACAGACACCTGCAGAATTACACCTGTGCACCCCTGCATTCCTGCAAAGATAAGGAATAGGAGGATGCATACAAACACATGCACACGTGGGGGCCAAGAGGACTGGCAGGGTTGAGGTGGGACTGGTGTGGCTCCAAGGGGGAATCCCAGCACTAAGAGGCTACAAGAGTGGGTGCCTGGATGGGTATTGGGCAAGAGACACACGTGAGGGGCTGAGGAAGACCCACGGTGGGAGCTGGATTGGAATTCTGAGGGTTGAGCTTTCTGGGCTGTGGGGTGCTGGGGGACTGGAGCAGGGTGTTGGGCGTCTCTTCGGCATCGCCTCTACATGCCGGGGAGGGCCCAGCTGTGTCTGGTGGTCCTCAGCTGTGGACCCGGTGGCACCCGGCTGTGACAAGGGTTCCCCTCTCCATAGGGGCACCCCGTGGTTGGGGGCACCCCCGAGTCGAGGCGACCGCCTGGGAAAGGCTGTGCCGGGGGGGACCACCCTGCTCGGGGGCCGGAGCAGGGGCTGGGGCGGCGGTGCGGTAGGGTCCCCATCCCAAGCGGGCGGTCACCGGGCACCGGCCGCGGGGGTCCCCCGTCTCTGTCCTGTCCGGGCCGGGCCGGGCCGCGGCGCTC
>VWYP01017940.1:0-16918 GCA_013400435.1 Pycnonotus jocosus | reverse complement strand
ACCCCGCCGTCCCGCAGACACCGAGATCGACTGGAAGGCCTACATGCAGGAGGTGGAGGGTTTCGCCAACGGCACCCTCGACTACACCCAGCTGAAGGGTGACACCGGGCCACTGGTGTGAGTGACAGGGACAAAGCTCTCCGTGACCAGCGGCTCCCGGAGGGGCCGCAGGGCCCGGCCCCTCACTCCCGTCTCCCCACAGCTACCCCGCCGGCTTCGTTTACATCTTCCTGGGGCTGTACCATGCCACGGGCCGCGGCTCCGACATCCGCCTGGCACAGTACCTCTTTGCCGGCCTCTACCTCCTCAACCTGCTCCTCGTCTTCCGCATCTACTGCCGCACCAACAAGGTACCCTGAGGCCAGCGCTTCTTTCCCGGCCGCCTCAGGACCTCCCCTGGGGAGGGCTCTGCTGGGCCCTCACCCCGGCGAAACGGACGCAGGGTCAGGGCTAAGGTTTGGAGGAGCTCAGTAGCAGCAGGGGTTCCAGGACAGGCTGCTGATGACCCTTCTGTGTCTCTGTGCCGTGCAAGGTCCCGCCGTATGTTTTCTTCTTCATGTGCTGCGCCTCATACCGCATCCACTCCATCTTTGTCCTGCGGCTCTTTAATGACCCTGTGGCCATGGCCATCCTCTTCCTCGCCATCAACCTCTTCCTGGAGGAGCGCTGGTCCTGGGGCTGCCTCCTCTTCAGGTGAGGGGCTGGGAGCTGCTCTCCGTGGTGTGCTGGGTGTGTGAGCCAGCTCAGCCCCAGCAGGAGGCTGCGCTGGGCTCAGGGGCTGCCTGGGCTCCCGTGTGGGGTCCGCAGTGGTAATGCAGCTTCTTGCTCAGCCTGGCTGTGTCGGTGAAGATGAACATCTTGCTCTTTGCCCCTGGACTCCTCTTCCTCCTCCTGCAACGGTTTGGTCTCCTGGGCTGTATCCCCAAGCTCTGCATCTGTGCCCTTCTCCAGGTGGGTCTCTGTTTGCACTGGCTGCAGCAGCAGGGAATAGTGAGCTGCCTTGCCAGGCTGCAGAGCCATGGGTGGAGACAGTGGTACCAGCAGCTGTGGCCACTCATAGCAAGCTGGGTGTTGATAAATAATCTAACTCATGTGACTTTCATCTTTGGCTGATTGCTCCTGTCAGCACACATGGCACTCAGGGCTGCTCAGGAGGTGGCCAGGGTAACAGTGACCTGGTATAGGGCTCTGTGATGGTTCTGGTGTGTCTCTGGCAGGTGGTCCTGGGCCTGCCCTTCCTGCTGGTGAACCCCATGGGGTACCTGACCCGCTCCTTTGACCTGGGCCGCCAGTTCCAGTTCAAATGGACAGTGAACTGGCGCTTCCTCCCAGAAGAGGTTTTCCAGAATCGAGTCTTCCACGCTGCTCTGCTCCTGGCTCACCTGGTGGGCCTGGGGCTCTTTGCACTGCACCGGTGGCACAGGTGAGGCCTGGGGATCCCCACGGGTGTTGATCCCTGCCAATCCCATGTGCACGATACAGATCCATGACTACCCTGCCCCTGGAGTGCTGCATCCTGGGATTGCAGGCGTGAGTTGGAGGGCAGTCACTGTTCTGTTGTGGGGAACATATGACCCAGGCATTGTGGCTCACAGGGGAACGTTGAGTTAGGAGAGAGTTTCAGCAGCTGAGATCAATTTTTGTTCTTCCCCCTCAGTTCCAAAGAAAACATCCTGACTCTATTGAAGGATCCTGCCAAAAGGAAACCCACATCCCCTCGCTTGACTGTCAACAATATCCTTTGGCAGGGTGGGCAGCAAAGAGAGAGGGAGAAGGCAGGGAAGGGAAAAACCTGGTTGGGTTCCAGGCCATGCAGTGCTGTTGTACAGCGTGCCCTGGGGAAAGGAGCTGTGCTGGACAGCTGGGGAACTGTTGTGGGATCACATCTCCAGCCTCCTGTGTTTGCCACCTTAATGCCAGTGCATGGATTGTCTTCATCCTCTTCTCCTCCAACTTCCTGGGTGTCTGCTGCAGCCGCTCCCTGCACTACCAGTTCTACGTCTGGTATTTCCACACACTGCCCTACTTACTCTGGTGCACCCCGACCACCAAGCTTGCCCACATGCCCAAGTATGTGCTGGCAGAGAGGGGGAGCACCCATCTGCTGGGCTCTGGGAGTGAGGATGCCTGGTGTGTCCCCCACACTGACCCCCAGCTTTTCCCCCGTGCACAGGGTGCTGCTGCTGGGCGTGATTGAGCTCTGCTGGAACACCTACCCCTCCACAGTCTGCAGCTCCCTCTCCCTGCACATCTGCCATGGACTCATCCTGCTCCAACTCTGGTACGGCACAGCCCCCACGCCAGTGTCACACACCCCTCCATTGAGCAAGAAACCCACACCCATGTCCAAGAAAGCCCAGTGAGAGTGGGGATGGCTGGCCTCTGGGAACTGGCCTCTGAACTGCCCCATCTGCCTGCTCTTTTCCCACTTGACTCCCAGGCTGCCCACAGCAATCCCAAGAGGGCCATGAGCCCTGGAACTGTGCAAAGGGGTCAGGTGTGGGGACCCTCCTGAATAAAGGGGGCTTTGTGTGCCCTTCCCCAAAATCCTTGTCCTGTGATGATGTCACAACAGCTGTCCCTGGACTTGCCCCGCCTGAGGGAAGGCAAAGCAGCTTCTAGAGCCATGGGCACTCTCACTTCCAGCTGTGGGAAAGGGGTGCCCAGGGCTGGGCAGCAGCCTCTAGGGTGAGGTTAGCTGCTTTGCCTCAAGGTTTCATTTGCTTTGATGGAGCCCAGGAATCCCTCCAGTACAGCTTTTCCTATTCCCCTGCCTGCTCCCTCCCACTGGGAGGCTGGGAAGGGGGTGACCCCCTCCTAGGATTCTGTAAAGTCCTGGCATGGCCTGAATGGGGCCAGCAGCTCTCTGCTCGTAACAGAGACACCAATGCAGGTGGGCTTGGAGCCAGGTGTCTTTATTGGCCCCTGGGGCAGCCGTCAGACGTTGTTGGGGTTGTAGCACAGCATGTTCAGCTTGATGTTCTCGTCCCAGTGACGCAGCAGCAGGAACAAGTGCCTGGCTGCCCCTTTGAGGCAGCCCACATCCACCCCCTCGGGCAGGCGCTGTGCCTGCAGCCACGCATCCGCCTTGGCTGCCACCAGCTCCCACTCCTCAAAGAACCCAGCGCAGCGATGCTCCAGCCACGCCAAGGCCACCGCCGTGGCCCAGCTGGCACTCTCCAGATCCTCTGGCCCCACGTCCTGACAGCTCACACTGGCCTCAGAGGGGGCAGCCGAGTGGGGCCCAGTGTCGGACTCGGAGCCGTGCCCACTGTCTGCCTGCGCCCACACGGCTGCGCTGGGCACCTCAGAGCAAGTGCTGCGGGACGGGGGCGAGCTGGGCTGCGGGGTTGTGATGGGCTCCTCACCCTCCTCAGCCCCGGGTCCTGCCTCAGGCATGCTCCTGGCCCCTGGGGACACGGGGCTGAGGCTGGCACGGTGGGAGGCGTAGGGGGAGGCCCGGCGCAGGCGGTCCAGGGGGATTTGCACCACTTCAGAGAAGCTCTCAGTGAGCTGGAACAGCCCTCGGGCTTGCTGCAGCTGCACCTGCAAGGAGGGGGGACAGACGAGTGGGGGGGGCAGGCAGGGGTGCAGACCCACTACAGCACCAAACACTGGGGGCTGCAGGAGTGTCCCTGGGGCACAGGGACAGTCTAATGCCCCGCAAAACGCCAGCCAAGATCCCCAGAGACATTTAAGGACGCAGCAGGGCTAAGCAGGCATCTACTGGGAGCATCTTCTGCTGCTTGTGCTGCCAGGCACAACCTGAGTGTCTCAGCTGGCACTCAGCAGGGCAGGTCTGCCTGCTGGGATGGGGACTGGGGACAGGAGCAGCAGGTCCTTACCAGCGGGAGGTAGTCATGGCTCGCGTGGTTGCTGGAGCGCTCGCTTTGTGGGCTGAGGCACTGCGGGCGCAGCACCAGGCTGGGGCCCCTGCGCCTGCTCAGGCTAAACCTGTGGAGTCACAGGCAAGATAACAGGATTGGGAGGAATTCCTGAAAGGCAGCTGGACACTAAACTGCTGCAGGGAAGGGGCTGGAGAGCCAACTCCCACCCCTTATGCTGCAGGAGCTGCAGCTCCCAAAAAATGGCACTGTCCTCCTCTCCCCACAACATGTCATTTTTTGGTCCCTTGCATCCCCCCATCCCACAGTGTCACCTGGAGCCTGCAATGCTCTCTGTGGATTTCTGGGAGCCCATGGAGGTAGTGGAGGGGCTGGATGGAGGCCCTGCAAAGGGGAAGAGTTAAGCACAGTGGGAACATGATGCACCCAGACGTGTGTCCCACTGCCCAGTCCCTGGGAGGGCAGCTCAACCCATGTGCCTAAGGTTCTGAGGGCACAATGGATGCTCCAGCTGTGGCAGGGCATCAAGGGTACCCCATCTCCCACCCTCATCCAGCCTGGACACACCGTTTGAGTAGTTCTGCTTTTCCCAGCCAAAGGTAGGGGAGGAGATGCTGCCCTGAGATCTGGCAATCTCATCTTGTTCTGCAAAAGAGCAAAGTCCTCTGGGGCTCCAGGGACCCTCGAGGCTCACAGCTGCTCTCAGAGGCTGCTATACTGTCCTCCCACTCCCTCCTCCCCAGTACGGAGCAGATGCCTCTGTCCGGATATCCACAGCACCCTAGGCAGGACCAGCCCCACACAGCCACCAGCTGAGGGTCTCCAGAGACCCCAGTACAGATCCCTGGGGAGCAGAAGTGGCCTAAAGGCCTAAGTCAGTACCTGCAGTGCCAGGGGCCTCATCCTGCTCCTCTACATCCCGCTGCTGCCGCTGACCCGCTGAGGAGCTCCGGTGGTGCCAGTTCCCTGCTGCAGCAGCTCGTGTCCGGCTGGCTGAGCCAGCTGCAAGGGATGAAGCCACCTCAACCCTCTGTCCCCTTGCTGCCCCCTCCCCATCACACCAGGCCCTTGTCCGTACCTATGCCCCACACCTCGGGGGCTGCAGGCAGGGCTGCCTGCGTGGCACCATCCACGGGCACCAGGCGGGTGTAGAGGGAAGGCACGTTGCAGGCTTTGCTGGTTTGCACGGCTTTCAGGCGGAACCGGCGGGCAAAACCTGCNCTCCAGCTTGGCTTCCCGCTGTGCCACGCTTTCATTGTCCCGGACCACGGAGCGCGCTGCCAGGCGGTGCAGTGGCTTGTCCCAGGCTTTGGCCACCCGCCGCGGCGGGTCCTCCCTGCCCGGCCCCTCCCGAGGCTGCAGCAGTGACTCCAGCGAGGCTGTCACCTCCCAGGACACCGGCTTGCCGGCTCGCAGCGCGTGGATCACCACCTGGCAGCGCAGGGGCATGCTGGCATCACCCAGGCTGGGCTGCCCTGGCTCGGGTGCTGCTGGAGAGGCACTGAAGAGGTAGGAGGGTTCCACCAGCATGTCCCAGTCCAGATGGGTGGGCGAGAGGAGGTTATCTGGGCAACGGCAAAGGGTGGGCTCAGCAAGGCAGGGCACCTGGCTCCATCCCCACTGCCCTCATCCCCAGGGCCAGCACACACTTGACTCCGCTGCACTGGGCTGCATTTGCCGGGGCTGAGGTCCCAGCTCATCTAGCTGCCCCTCCAGGGACTGGTTCCTCTTCTGAGACACCTTTTCCAGGGCCTGGCGGAGCCGATGGGCATCCAGCTCCCCGTGTGGTGTGGAAAAGCTGCGCCCAGCCAAGGCAGCCCGTGCCAGCACCTTCTTCTGCTGTGCCAGCTCCTCCGTGCTCAGGGCCACCGTCACCTGCGGTGGGGACAAGGCTGTTGGCAAGGCCAGCACAGAGCCCAGATTGCATGAGCTGCGACGGGGCACCAGTGCCTCTCTGGCTGCTGGCTGGAGCCTTAGCTGTCATCAGTCCCAGTGCTCTGCAGGCTGGCACCAGCTGCCTCCCAGGGATGCTGCTCTGGCACCATAGACATGGGAAGCACCCACACAGGAGTTTGCAAACATCCTTGGAGACTGACTCAGGCTGATGCTGGAGCTGCCAGTGATTTGTGTGTGCAGAAGTGAGGTTAACTAGGATACTCAGGTTGGATGATGTTGCAATGGGATGCATTCCCCAGTGCAGAGTGATGTCCCTGCATTGAGATGCTTCCCCTAAAAGCCATGTCAGGGCAGTGGCACCCATGCCACCTCTCACCCCAGCAGCAGGGAGGTAGGAGGATCATTTACTCTGCAGGGAAATCACTTACGCTTGACATTTCAGCAGCAAAGGTCACCAGCTGTGCTGCTTTGTGACAGGAGTGGGTTACCTAAGCTGTGCCATTGGAAAGGAGCGTGTCCTGGTGCTGGGTGACAGCTGGTCTCACCAAGCCTTGGGGCCATCGTCACCAGGGCAGCTGCCTTTCCCCATCCCAGTGACCCAGCTGGGTTTTAAGCCCAGGTATGAAGCAGCAGGGATGTGGCCCATCGCTAATGAAGTGCCTGGCAGTGTTGGCTGAGGGCTGAAGGAGCCAGGCTGCAGCCCAGCCAGCCTACCTTTCCTCTCTGGCTCAACAGATTTGTTACATGATGCCAGCTCAGCTATTTTCATTTGGTTTCTGCAGATTTAAGGTGTCACTGAGCTGGCTCAGAGGTCTGTTAGACACTCAGCTGACTGCTGGCCAGGGACACTAAGGGACCAGCTGCTTGGGCCCCAGCTGTCCCACTTCAGTGGGGAAAAACCACCCAAGGAACATCCTCATGGCATCCATTGCTGACCCTTGCTTAAAATCCAGGCTACAGCACTCTGCTTCCCAGCCCAGGGGGCAGATGCCTGGGCACAACAGGGCAGTGAGGCTCCGGCTAAGCCATGAACAACACCATGAGCCCCTGCACCCCATTGGCATCCTTACCTTGGTGCCAGCTGGGGCAGAAGGCAGTGGGGCAGATTTGGTGGAGGACTCGCAGAGGGACAGGCTCTTCTGGCCCTGCTGGGAGGTGACATCAGCACCAGGAGCCGAGGAGCCACCCTCAGGAGCCACATCCCGGGAGCCAGTGGACTCGCTGCTGGTGGAGCTGCGGGAGAGCAGCCCCTGGCTGCGGTCAGTGCTGACAGAACAGTGTGTCAGGACATACTGCTCCTGGATGTAGGAGGGCTGGTAAATCCGCTTCCAGATGTCTCCCCCAGAAACAGGATCAATACCTGCCCGGTGAGCACACACCCTGTCAGCCCATGACTCCCAGGACTGCCCCTTGCCCCAGCTCTGCACCCCACTCACTCCGCTCTGACACCTCTGTACTTCCAGCAAAAAGCTCCAGGGAGGCATCCCCAGTTCCTGGGTTGCTCTGGGATGGCTGGTGGCTCTCCCCAGGACTGGGCACCTCCTGCTGGGAGAGAAAGGCTGAACCCCGGGAGCTCTGGCGAGCCCCTTCCTGGCCCTAGGAGAGAGAGGACACCAGCATCAGCCCCACAGCCGTGGGAGCAGCCGTGTAGCACTGGGACCGTGCCATCCTCCCCAGGCCAGTGCCAGTCATACCAGTGGGCGCCTGTCACCGAAGCGGGCAATGCTGTAGAGGACACAGTAGCTGATGAGGCGGTCACCGGGGTAGAGGGCCGGGAGCTCGGTGGGTGAGAGCAGAGCCTCCATGCTGTCAGGGACGTACCAGTCGATGGTGATGTCGCTGATGGCTGGCTCAATGGCCTTCTTCAGGGACTTGATCAGCTGGGGTGGGGTGTGGAGACAGTGTCAGACATGGAAGTATCCCCAGTGCCCCCCAGTGCCCCTGCCTGGGTGTTACCTTGGGCTGCAGCCTCTCGGCCGGACTCAGGAACTCGGCACGGCCCCGGCTCACCTTGGCCATGGCCTTCAGCAGCCTCCGGCACACCCGTGGGCCCATGCCAAAGCTGAAGCACCTGCAGGAAAGCCAGGGGATGGAAAGCCATGGCTGGGAGGGGGCTGGGAGCTGGAGAACCCAGTGGTTTAGCGGGGATGGGCAGGTGTCTGACAGCCAGAGTGCTGCCCTGGCTCTGTGCTGAGACACCCCAGGAAGAGGGGAGCTGATGGGCTGAGGGATGCCATTGGTGAAGGACACCCTTGGGGCAGACACAGGTAAGATTTGAGGCTGCACAAGGAGAAACAGTGGGAACAGTGCGGGGGAATCAGAGAACACCGAGACCTGCCGCAGTGCCCGTGCCGTACCTGACGGTGCTGGCCTGCCTGCGCACCAGCCGCAGGATCCTGCTGGCATTGCCCACTGCTGCACCGGTGAAGAGGAACAGCTGGCGAGGGTAGCCGTGGTGGGGAGGCTGTGCCAGCGCCCAGCCCAGGGCTGCCAGCAGGTTGGTGCCACCAGGGTCTGCCCGCAGTCCGCCGAGGTGCTCGCAGGCACGCCGCAGCGTCTCCTGTCAGCACAAAGAGACAGCTTTGCAGCGGTCCCCCACCTCACCAGCCTCCACCTCAAGTCAAGGAGCTGGGAGGAGGACAAAGAGGGGTTAGTGGATACCCAGGATTTGCCTGTGATACTCACATTGCTGCAGAGGCGACTGGATGGGAAGAGCGGTTTGATGTCAGCGCTGAAGCTGGCGAGGTTGAGCAGTGTTCCTGATGGGAGGCTCTTCAGGGCCACCAGCAAAGCCTCCTGAGGTGACAGCAGGGACCAGCTGCTAAAGGCTGGCCACCCAGGCAGCGCCCCTGGTCCCATGGCCGTGCCTCACCTTGACCTTGTCAAGGTCAGGGCCGCTGATGGTGTCGCTGCGGTCAATGAGGAAGAGGATCTCACGGGTGACGCTCTGCAGGTCCCCGGGGACACCCTCCACAGCCGGGCAGAAGTTCAGCATCAGCACAGGGTTGGGGAAGATATCTTTGTGGAAACGCTTCTGCACGAAAGCCACCTGCGAGCCAGGCAGGTCAGAGGCTTTCTCACACCCTCTGGACTACACCAAGGTCTTCCTCACCCACATCCCACCATCTCCCCCTTTCTCCTCCTGGCTGGGGCAGCAGCATCTATGCCCTGTCACCTGTCTCTCGCCACTGCCGTCCTTCCTGGCAATCCGCACGAAATCCCGACGGCTCCGGATGTGCGCCTCGTACTCAGAGTATGTCATGGTGCCATCCTCAATCACCAGGTGAGGGCTGTGGGGCTCTGGGGGGCACAGGAGAGTTTCGAGCTACCCTGTGCTGCAAGGGGGTGGGGGATGCTCTGGATGTTTCTGGGGTGATGCCTCAAACCCTCCAAGGGTGCCATCTCCCCTCACCACAAGGGTAGAGGATGATCTCCAGGTCCCTGTCATAGCGGTGGGGCTCAGCTAGGGTGACACAGGTGGTGGTGGCAGAACTGGCCCAGGGGTCGGCATCAGCTCTCAGGGCATGTGATGGGCTCTCCAGCCCTGCAGAGAAGGGAAGGCAGCAGGTAAGTCCCTCACAAACCCCCTCCTCAGCCCCCCACCCACCAGGCCCCACAGCAGTGGCTTGTTCCTGACAGAGCTAATGGGATTGACTGTGCCAGCAGCAAGGAGCACATCCCCACCAACCAACCATCTACCCCTCCTCACTCATCCTCTCCCCAGTGCATCACATCACCCCAGGGAAGGAGGCTGCTGACCTAGAGCTGCCCAAAGGTACAGGCAAGGTGACTTTGAGGGGTCCCAGCCCCAGGGATTGAATGGCAAAAGGGCTTCTTCACCTGGAGGGAATGCAAGAGGATGCCCAGGAACAGGCCCTCACATCCTCCTAGAAGGGAGGGATTCGGGAACATCACCCACATTTTGAGGAGGTTTTACACAACCAACTGATAACACCCAAGCCATCCCCCCTACCTGCCAGCAAGCAGGGGCCCTTCACCAGCAGCTCGAAGGCGAACTCGTAAGGAAAAGGGTTGCAGGGTCGTCCCCGAAAGATATCCATGCTCTCCACAGGCACCACAGCGGGTGACTGGCTCCGGGCACCTGGCCCCCCAAAACAGCTGGTGGGGCTGCAAGGGGAGAGGGGGTGATGGCTCCTGCCCCCCGGCCCTGCTCGCCCAGCATTGGCATCACCCCCCTGGGATGGCAGAGACTGAGGAAGCCATGAAAATCACCATAGGGCCAACCTGTCGTCACACAAGCTTGCCGGCTCGCTCTCAGGGTCGGCGGGGACGTGGGGCATGAGGATGGGGGGCAGGAGGAGGCGCAGGGCCCCGTCTGGCAGCGTGGGCAGCTCCTGCACGGTGTTCAGGGTTACAGCCAGGCTCTCCGATGGGCACAGCGTGCCAGTGACAATGATGAAGGTGGAGCGCTCCACATCCTCATCCAAGACAAGGTGGCCTGGGCAGGAGAGGGACGAGGGATGGGGGGAGGTCAGCAAGGCATGTGGGGTTGTGGAAGAGGTCATCAGTGGCCCTAATTGCTCCCAAAGGTGACAGCAGAGCACAGGTGTCATGAAGGCTGTGCAAATGATGGCAGAGCTCCAGAAGAGGTGGAGGGAGGGCAAAGGAGACATCAAGATCTCCAGCCCCAGTGACCCGCCAGGCACTGGGGTGGCCTGGTAGGGGCTCTCAGCCCCTCGTACTCCCCCACACTTCCCCCTGCCTCCTGAGCCTCCCGGCCAGGAACACCCAACAGCACCATCCACAGCACGGCACTCACCGCTGGCACAGCGGCGCAGCCGGCCGAGGCTGGGGCTGCACTGCAGGCAGCAATCCTGCACCCGGTGCCGGTTCTGGACCTGGAATGTCACCCGCCGGCTGCCCACCGCTGCCTCAAAGCCAGCCACCACCTCTGACTCCTCCAGCGGGTAGATGAAGATGCCTGCAGGCAGAAGAGAGCCCCGAGGCAGATGCCGGCAGGGTCATCGCTGTGGCACGAACAGCCCATGGGAGCCCCGCTGAGAGCCCGTCTGACTCCAGCACGGCTGAGAGCACGCCAGCGAGATACAGGAGAGACCCAGAGCGTCGCTCACCCACAGGGAGGATGAGATCCTCCTACTCCTCTGTGATGGGAATCTGTTTGCTCAGTCTCACTCTCCTCCTGCCCACAGTGTGTGACAGTGGCCCCACCGCTGCTGGCCTCCATCTTTGCTCCCCAAACTGAGCGAGGTTTGGGGGCCGGGACACAGGTGGGTTGGAGACAGGATGCTCTCCAGCACAGGGGCTTTTAAGGGGCAGCTTGGGTCCCTGCTAGACCTGACAGACCCCCTCCTTACCTTCCACAGGCTCCTTGTGGGGGTTGGTGTATATGAGGTAAGCAGTGATGCTCAGGGAGTATCCGTTGGCACAAGCCTTCACCGTGGAGCTCTTCAGGGGCAGAGCCTCCCAGGACAAGAGGGCGTAGAGGCCTGGCATGGTCCCTCAGTGGGCAGCTGCGAGCAGAGGGAAGGCAGGCATTAGATGGTCAGGGTCTGCTGGAAGGGGCTTCTGCCCACAAGCCATTTTCATGTGCCCAGCCTGCAAGAGGGAGCAGGTCTCCAGCCCTCCCACATCCCAGGCTACTTTTCAGCATCCACAGAACACATGGACCTGGACCCAGGTCTCTCCTTGGAATCCAACCCACCTACAAACCAGGTCTGGGGTCACAGGAGCCCACAGAGAGGATAACAAAACTCCTGTAGGCAGTAGTTACATGCAAGTCCCAAGCACTGGCAGACAAGCAGGGACTCCTTGACAGAATGGATAATGGCCAAACTCTTGCAGCCCATCTCTCAGCCACCCCAGAGCCTCTCCAGGCCATCTCCTGCACTGGCTGGAAGAGGAGCATCTGCTGGTCCCATCTCCATTCGTCCACAGAGGTTACCAGGGTAGTTTGTTGGGGAAAAAAAAAAAAAAGCCAACCAGAAGGGTGAGAAGCCCACAGTGTAACTAGGACAAAGCAGCGAGCAGTGTTTGCTGGGGTTTAATAATTAACAACAAGGTCAGTGCTGCATGGAAGAACAGCACAGAGAGTGATGCACTGCAGGGTGGAGCCCGACAAGTGGATGATCATCACCTTCTTTGATCAGAAATGGATGTGTCTGGGGTCCCACCTTTTGGCAGGAAGAGAGGTGGCTGTGGATGCCTTCCAGCCATGGCACCAACCCACTCCACACCTCTCTTCCCCTTGGGAAAAACACCCAGGAGCAGCATCACAAATAATTGTCTGGAGTCAAGGCATCTCTCCAACATCAGCCCACCCTGTGCCATCAAATATTTGTGTAAAATATTCCTGTCAGCCTTAGCCCTGGCTGTGTGGATCTGTGGACAGTGTACATGAGGTCTGCTCCAGATGTGGGTCTGCTCCTCTGCTCTGCCCCAAGCACCTGTGACCCAGCAGCAGCAAGGCCCCTGCCCCACGCCATGTGCCGGTACTCCAGCACACAATGTGCCTGAGGCAAGGACAAAGCCAGGTACAAGTGAGCCATCTGGTGCCCCCACTCCAGTGGCCTTCATCCTGGGAAGAGCTCAAAAGAGCTTTGGTAATGGGGAGCTTGGGGTGCCCTCGGCGTGTGGTCACAGAGTGCCTCTCACAGAGCATCCTTGAAAGCGGAACAGGGCTACATCTTTGGAGGCAGCACCAGGACTAAACTCTCAGCTGGCATGAAGCAGGGAGCCTTGGAGAAGCACGGAATTGCATTAGCAACGTGGCTGCATCCCAGGAAAATCAGTGCATTACACCAGAGGAGAGCCATTTACATGCTTAGCTGGTATTGCAGGGTTATGCTGGCAGATCCTGGCCACCCAACCACGCCCCATCATCACCAACCCTCCACCCTCTGTGCAGGATGCTGCATGCACTGCTGCACCCCCCAAACTGTGCTCCCAGCACACGAGGTGGCACAGGGTCCCTGCACAGCCTGCTGTTCCTCCACACTTGGAGTTCCACAGTTGGGAACATCAACAGCTGCTTCCTGCCCTGACCACAGCACCCAGACAGGATCTGGAGACCAGGACGCCTCCTCCAACCCAGCCACGCTGAGCCATTAAAGATGTATTTCTTCCCAAAGCTGTTTAATTTGTTCCCAAGGCACCCAGTTTAGTGCTCAGCAACGTGCCCGCTGTTTGCCGTGCCACCTGTTGGCCGGGTCACTGCCAGCTTGTTTACCAGGGACTCACTGGAGAAGCCGTCCTGGCTGCTCTTTATCACTTCTCTTTACATTTACCTTCACAGAGTAAACAGGCCCCATCTGGTCCTGCCATGCTTTGTGCTGGCTGCTCTAAGCCCCGTGATAATGAATAAAACCAGACCTGATGGTCCTCACCCTGGCCTCTTCATTCTCTTTCCCTGGGGCAGCAACCTGTCCCCAGACGCCAGCGTAGCACCACCAACAGGTCCCCAGCCCTCTCCTCATCCCCAGCATGATTTCCAGTACCTTTACAGCCCACTCTCCTTCCTCTCCTCCACCTACTGCCTGCAGGAGCTGGTTTAACCAGCAATAACCCCAGTATAAAAGGGCTACAGCAGGCTGGGGGCAGCTCTCTGTGCCAGCAGCTAAAAACCATCTGTGAAGGCGAGAAGGAGCTGACTCTTCCCTAGGTCAGAATAAATCAATGTTTTGCTTCTTGCCTGTGGGCAGGCTGAGTTTTCCAGCAAGGCTGCTCCAGGGAGGCAGGTGCCTGAGCCCAGAGGACTGGGGAAATCTGCCTGGGGAGTTGTCAGAGTTTCACCTGCTGCAGCAACAGCCGCCGAAGCCAGGGTTCAGCACGGTCCAGGGGAAAGAAGAGGCCAAACTCGACACGGGCAAACTCAGCAGAAATTTCCATTGGTGACAGATACAGAGAGGTTCAAGAGAAAGGATGGAAGGAAAGGAGCCCAAGCCTCCAAGCAAGAGTGCCTGGAGTGAGGAGCCACTGCTGCCCTTGCTGCTCAACTGTGTTACCCCCTGCTTCTCTGGCCTCCGCTCCCTGTGAGACATCCCATGGGGCACAAAGGCAGGAGAGCAGGATCCATCCCAACTCCTGGAGGATTGAGAAGGCCATGGAGGCAGGAGGTGATGGTGCCGTTGCCCCGTACCAATGGGACACACCACTTTGCAGAGCCCAAAGAGGAGTGAAGGGGAAAGGAATTGCTGGACAGGGCAAAGGACTGTCTCCAGCCTGTGGTGCCTCCTGCTTTGTCTGCTGGGGAGTGGGAGCAGAGAACAGAGTCCGCACACGTGCGTGCAAGCTGGCACTCACACTCTGACACCACATCCAGGACCACCATATCCAGGAGCTGCCCTGCTGCATGCCCTGCTGTATACAGAGCCACTAAAATCGTGGGAAAAACCCACCCTTGTGTCAGGGAACAGGAGTTACTTGCCCTCAATGCACCCTAACACAGGCACCCCCCAAAAAGAAAAGTCTCAGCCCCATGGATTTCCCCTGACAAGGGCAAATCCTGGCAGGGCAGCCCCACAGAAGGGTCCCAGTGTCCTCCACCATGGGACAGTTGTGGCGCGAGCCAGGGACTGGTTGCTGATAACCTGGAGCATGTTTGCAGCAGTTACTGGAGCCAGCTCTGTCCGGTCCCTGCTGGATGGTGATTTCAGCACTTTTGTGGCCCTGCTGTCTCATCTCCACCTCTCACCCCTCCTATGACCCAAAGCTGCCCTGGCAGCTGATGCACAACCCTGGGACACTGAGGAATTGCGAGACACCTTCAGGGTCCCAGGCCACCATAGTCCCTGCCCTGCCTGCCCCTGGCCCTGGTCCTTACCTGGAGGAGGAGGATGAGGATGACACAGAGGCTGCAGGCTCCTTTCAGCACCCGCTTGGTCCCTGCCTTCTGCAGAGCCCTCTTCCCTGAGGATGGGCTTCCCTGTCCCACTGTCTGGGCGGCTGCGGTACCCGGGGGATGAGCAGTCCTTCCCCGCCTCTCCCTGCTGCAGGCTCCCTCTCTGGCACTGGCTCCTTCACCGCCCTCGCTCCATCCCTCACTCCCTGTGCCAGCAGCAGAGCTGCTCCAAGCCCAGCCTCATTAAAGAGACACACTCCCTATACCGGCACCCTGGGGGGATGGGGGGATGCTCTCACAGGGAACGCTGGGGGTCTCAGGGGACAGCCAGCACCCTCAGAGAGTGACAGGCACCAGTCAAGAGCACAGTCCATGGCTGTGGGGTGCTCTGTACCCACAGAATAGCAATGTCCAGGCAAACTAGGGTACTGCTGAGACCCCTGGTGATGCTGCAGCAAGAAAAACCATGGGGTTTGTCTGACTGGGACATGTAACCAACCCCTGCGTGCCCCCCCTCCCAACAGATCATAAGGCAAAATAGCCCCCATCAACCAGCTGAACTCTCCAGTACAAATCATGTTGGCCACAAGTGTCACAAGCAGCTTCACTAGGAAAGGTCTCAGCTGCCCTGAGACCCTAACAAAATGATGGGGAGCAGGTAAATGCTCAATATATACCAGAAATCCAGATGGTGAGGGGTACCACTGGGCTTTCCTCATCAGCCTCCATGTGCTGCAGTAAAATCACGGCCCTGAGGAGCAGGAAAGAGGGGGGGATTCAGGGATAGCCCAGCTTTTGGGCGACAAGTGTGACAAGCCCCCCTGGGGAAGGTGCAGACAGTCAGGAAATCCCAGCAAAGTCAGGACATGTCTGCTGGCAGGGAGATCTCACAGCCCTGGGCGCGCTGGGAATCCCTCAGCCACTGACAGCCCCACGTTCCCAAGCAGGACCAGAGAAATCCATCAGATTTGGGCTAATCCCTGCCCTGCCTTTCCCAGGCAGCTCCCTGTGCCATAGATAGGATTGTGCTGCTGCAGCTCTTTTTATAGAGCACACGGAGAGGAGTCCCCCCCTCCCCTGCACCACAGAACCCACCATCACAGCCACACCAAACCTGGAGCCAGTCCAGGCAGAAAAAATCCAGCAGCACCACAAGGGGAGCAGTCCCCAGTCCTCAGCCTGTATTTTTAGATCTCACCTCTGAGGTGACCCATATGCCACTGCAGCTTCAGCTCCTTGACACAGGTTTCACAGGTGACAGCAGGAGCAACGGAGGGAAATCTCAGCAGAAAACGCCCTTTGCTGCACATGGTAGCGTGAGACACACTCCTCCTTCCTGACCCCTCACCCTGAGCTTCAGTCAACAATTATCTGGCCAAGAGGCACTCTGTGCATCCCTAGGGCCCTTGCTACAGCACTCTGAGCCGTTCTGTCCCCCATGTGAGATGCTCCATGGCATATCACTTCCCCTCCCAGTGCAGAGAGGAGAGCTGAAGTGTGCAGCTGCTCCCGTTCCCTGTCCTTCACAGCCTCAGGAGAAGGATGCTAATCCATGTTATCCCCGCCGTGATTGCTGTCAGCTCTGGGAGCTGCTAGAGGCCCTGCACACACCGCAACACATCCACAGAGCCTACAACATACATGGGACTCCTGCTCCCATCATCACAGCAGGCGCCACAGCCATTCCAGCCCCAGAAAAAAAAAAAAAAAAAAAACCACAAGCTTTGATTTTTCTCTGAGATATCATTTCTAGGCCAAGCTGAGGCGAAGAAAAGCGTCCAAATGTGAGCACTGGTTCAGTGCCACCAGCCGAGGTGATGGAGCTTGGCCAGCCCACAGCGTCAGACGTCGGCCCCGGCGGACAGCAGGTGAATAACAACGGCATGTGCAGCGCTGGGGACACAGCTGAGGCTCCCCCAGCACGCTGGCAACCTTCAAAAGGGCTCCATCTCAATCTGGTCCCAGCAGCATCTGGCATCAGGTGTTTGTGTCCCTGCTCGGCACTGTCACAGCTTCCCTACAGGAGTTTATCACAGACACAAACAGAGCTTAGCATTACTTTTCAGCAGAGCGCTGAGCTAAGACGTGTTAAACTCAGTTGTGAGTCATTCAGGAAGCGAGGGGTGGAGCTCCCTACGTTGCTGAGTGGCCCACTATAAGAAGGTGAAGCAGGTGTGGATCTCTTCAGTTGTGAGTCATTCAGGAAGCGAGGGGTGGAGCTCCCTACGTTGCTGAGTGGCTCATTATAAGGGGTCTGTAGGGAGCGCGGCGACCAGGAGCGGGCAAGCAGGGGCGTGGCCAAGGCAGTTCGCGCAGGCAGGATTGCTAGTTCTCTCGCTGGCAAGGAGTACTCTGTGTG
>VWYP01017937.1:75411-105146 GCA_013400435.1 Pycnonotus jocosus | reverse complement strand
TTCATCTTCTGGGTGTGCCCAGAAAGCTGCTTGAAGCCTGACTTCAGCCCGGCAGCTCGTGTCATTCCCTGCATGTGTAACCTTGTAATCAGCTGTGAAGTGTTCTGTGATCCCAGCTATGAATGATGAATGGCTCCACATAAACCTGCGCTGCACAGCACGGTTAGTGTGACTGCTCAATTCAGGGGAAAAAAAAATCCCCCAAAAAACAAAACAAAACAAAAAACCAACAAAAATAAAAAACCAAAAAACCCCAAAAAAAAACAACCAAAAAAATNGCTCAATTCAGGGGAAAAAGAAAATCCCCCAAAAAACAAAAAAACAAATCAAAACAAAAAACCAACAAAAAACCCAAAAAACAACAACCAAAAAAATTAAAAACAAACAAACAAAAACCAAACCAAAAAAATTAAAAAAAAAACCAAAAACAAACCCAAAACCACCAGAACTTCTGGAAATAAAAAAGGGATAATTATTCATACAGCCAGCACGTGGGATCCCCCAGGAGGGAAAGATGCCACCCCACTGAGTGGAGGGAGAAATGTCTCCTCCAAGCATGGCAATGGCAGGGATAATGGAAGATGGGCATTTGGGTGCTCATTTTCACACACAGATCAGGGATAATGGAAGATGGGCATTTGGCTGCCCATTTTCATACAGAATTCAGGGATAATGGAAGATGGGCATTTGGGTGCCCATTTTCACACAGAATTCAGGGATAATGGAAGATGGGCATTTGGATGCCCATTTTCACACAGAATTCAGGGATAATGGAAGATGGGCTCATTTTTATACACAACTTCACAAAAACCTCAGGCAAGGAGCTGTGTGCCCAGCCAAGGAGACATCTTCCCTCCCTCCCTGGCTGGGGCTCAGGCAGTGGAGTGGGATGTTCATAAGAGCTACAAGGATCTCCTCTCAAGTGAGAGAAGGAAGCACTACACTTTGGCAGCCAGCTGAGATGATTTAACTGCTCAGCTCCCTCAGGAATGAGTTTGGCCCGTGACAAGCTGCTCCAGACCATAAGATGTTTCACTGCCAGCACGGAAGATGAAGAGCTTGTGAAGCCTCATTTATATCTAAAAATTCTGGCTGGAGCTTCCCGTGGTCTGCAGTGCTGAGGAGTAGAAAGCACAGCCCAAATTCTGTCACTGAAAGGCTGAGGCTCCTCAGCCCCTCCTACACACGTGGTCCAGAAGGAAAGCAATGCAACAGCAACTCTACAAAATGGGGAGGAATTTCACTTACCAGCTGCATTTCAAAGTGATTTTAGATATCATTTCATTCAAAAAGCACATGTGCACAGGGTTTTGGGTTTTTTTGCTCCATACTGTGTCCACACATTTGGAAAGACTTTATTAAAGCAAATGTAAACGTGTTCAGCAAACAAACCACACATCAAGCTAATGTTAAGCAAAATTTTCAGGTCATATGAGCTACAATAGAGCAAATTCTGCAGCACTTTTTTTTCTTTTTAGGATTTGTTCAGGGGTTTGATTTTTTGGGGGGGTTGTGTGCGCTTTCGGGTTTTTTTCCTTGCAACTCTACATTCACTGCCTATCAAGCAGGAGCTAAATAAAAAGGCTTCAAAGCATCATTTTAAGAGCCATCACCTATTCCAGGATATGCTGGCAGGAAATGATCTGCAATGAGAAGCTGCTTGCCAGTCAGAACTGTGAGCCTGCATTGGCTTTGTAGGTGGAAATGGGTGCTGAACTCATTCAGCTCAGCACAGCACTCAGATCTCCAACGCTCTCTGTGGTCTGGGAGCTGAGCAGCCAAGAGAAGCCTCCTCCAGGTGGGTGTCCAGGACATTCCCAGTGCCCCAGGCACCACCCAGCAGCCCAAGCCCTGAGCTGCTGTTCCTGAGTGTCCTCCTGCCTGGTTCCTCACCAGGGAGGCAGCAAATTTGCCACAGGGGAGGGGAAAAGGCTGCAAAATCATGACTGGGATATGTCAGAGCAGCAATGTGGCTGGGAAACTGTGACATTGACATTGAGAAACCATAGAGGACCTTGAAGGAGATACTTTCAAATGAAATATTCCCCAGCCAAGATGACATGATGTCTCTGGCTTGGACCAGGCTTTGGTGAGCCTCTGCCAGCTCCAGGCAGAGAGATGAGTTTCTCCCCAAGGGTTCCTGTGACTGAAGGTCACTAGGGTGTCCAGACATTTTCACAGCAGGCTCTCTTCCACACTACTCAGATAAATCCCTCCTTGGCTGCATGGAGCTGGTGTTGGCTCAAGGACAGACCCATATGCTCCAGACTGCCCCGATGGTGGTGAGGGACAGCAAACCATCTAATTAGTTGTGTTCTGGGCAGGCAGGGCTTCCCTGAGTGCTCAGCACAGCAGATTGCTGTGCCATTGGTGTCCCTGTCACACGGGGAATGTGCAGATCCCCCATGGCCAGGGCTGCCCCATCCTTATCCCAGCAGCTGCTGCCTTGCTGGAGGAATGGGTTTGTTCAGCCAGTGAAGGAAGCTTTGAGCCAGGACTTACCAGGTGAACTTGGTGTCCAGTTGGTTCTCAAAATAGATGATCACAATGACTGAAAATCTATCAGTTAATTAATCAGGCCACCTGATCTCACCACACTGAGAGAGACAGAGCCTAAGCCTAAATGCAGGTTATTCCACACCAGCTTAAAACACCAAACCCCAGGGTAAATGAAAACAGACTGGAGCCTTCAGTTTTGTAACAGCAGCATGAAAAACAATGCAGCTGCATTGACCACTCAGGGTTTACACAGGCATAACGATGATTTCACTGTCAAAACTGGCATCTCCTGTGGTGAGCACTGGCCTCTGCATCCACAGAAACCTCCGTGTCTCGAGGAGGCATTTCAATCTCAATCATCCCTGAACCAATCAGTGAGAAAAGCACATCTATGGTAATAATGAGGCACCTTGGGCCAGCACAGGGAGCTCCCCGTGCCTGGCACTGGGGCTGCCCTTGTGCTGCCAGCCCATGGCTCAGCCCCCAGCTCTCTAAAATTGCCTCTGCCAGTGCTATCAGCCCCCCAAAGTTGCTGTTTGTCTGCAGTTCCAGGAGGGTAATTTATTACCCTGAAGAGCCTGGCTCCTCTTCCCCCCATCCATCCACATCCCCGGGTTACCTTGTTTATGTTAGCATAATCATTTCTCCTGGAGAATGTCAATAAACGCTGGAGACAAAAGGAACACCAACACCACCACCAACAAAAAGCCCAACTGCTAAATAATTCCTAGAATGAGTTGTCAGAAACCTTTTATTTACTGATTCCGTGCATTTCATTTATTCCTGGCAGTAGGCCAACCTCTCTGACAGTTAAGATTTATTGATTTAATTGCCTAGGGTAACCATGCAATAAAATCATCTCAAAGATAAATTTTCATGGCACTGTGCAGCATTGAAGTAATTTTTCAAGTGCTATGGCTATATTTCTGCAGGTTACAGGTGCAAAATTTGCTTAAAGCAGAAATGTCTCATTATTGTAACCCCAGCACATCAGTGTGGTCCCTCCTGTGAAACTCTTTTCTTCTTTTCTTTCCCCTCTCTCCTTTCTCTCTTTTTCTCTGTGTCTTTTTGTATCTCTCTCCCTCCTCTTTTTTTAAAAAAGCTACAGCACAGGTCTCTCAGAAAACAAATTATATTTTCTTAATTGGTTCATATATTCAATGCCCAGGAGAGGAGAGGCTTCAGTTTAATTAGTAGTGGGCTTAGAGGTTATTTACAATGTTATATAGAAGCATTTGTTTCCAGCTGTGAGATGCTTTTGAACACGGAGGCCTCACAATGGAGCTGATTGCCGTTTGTGACATTATAGTTTATTGAATCTTTAGATCTTTTTATTTACACTGTTAAAGGGCTCATTACAGTTCAGAACAAGGAGCAAATGAAAATCCCTGATTAAATCCCAGGTTAATGGCAACGTGTCCGAAGTCAGAGATAGTCTAAACTTTTAAAAATGTGAAATGTTTTCTTCTTTCTGATGATTTATTTAGGGAGGGAGAAGCTGTTTGGTTTCAGTGTGGGGGTTGATGACATATTGTCCTGGCAGTGTGGGCAGCTTCCCTTGCCAGGCTGGAGTGTTTAATCCACTGTCCTGCCCTGCTGAGGACATTTGGCTAAAGGGAATTCCGAGGTGGCACCAGGAGAATGAGGGCTCCCAGCCTGGCAGAGGGAAGAGAGGCTGCCAGTGGCCCCCATGACCTGGGTGACCACGCCAGAGCTGAGGCCAGCAGCCCAAACATCACAAGATAAACCAAAATAAACCAAGAAATAGAAGAAAATATAGAAAACGCACAAATGCTCTATTAAAGCTGAATTTAATTTACGAGCAAGACAGCCACGTCTTTGGTCTGTTCATTTGGATTAACTCCAAGACAAACAGCAAGTGAGATGTGTTCTTATCTCTCAGGGATAATTTGCTCCTTCTTACCAAAGATAGGCAGATTAGGGTCTGTGTTATTGTTGTTAATCCATAAATGTATCAGAGGGAGCAGCTTGCAAAATAATCTCCTCTTATTCCAAATTATTATTAATAAAATGTGAAATTGACTTGATGGCTTATATTTTTTATATATTTTTGTGGAAAAGAGAGCTTGGACTTGCAAATTTGCTCCACTGACAAGCCTGTGGGTCTCCCATAGCAAACTCTGACTTTAAAACCCAGGACCTTTGTGCTCACAGTTTAACCTCTCCAACCTCTACCCCTCTGACTTCAGCTTTTCATTAGGTGAAATACCAAGGCGGGTTGGATACATTAAAAAGAGAATTAGTGAGAAGAGAGGCAGTTGAATCAATAATGTCAGTAAAGGTAGACCTATTCATAGAGAAACAATGTCAGCATATGATAAACCTGTGAGTAAATTGGCTGAAAGCCCAGAGCTTTGTACTGGTTTGGAGAGCTTGAAGGGATCTGAGCAGCAACAAGCACAATCAGTAATTCCAGGGCTCAGATGCCAGCCATGCCAAATTGGGATCAAAAAACATTAAAAAAAAGTGTTCTGAGATGGGAGAGGGAAGGTGGAAGGGTGAGGGAAAATTGGCAGAGTTTCAAGTGTTGCCAAAGGAAAATGCCAAGTTCTTCAGGTGATGGGCAGAGCTGAGATCTGTGTTTTCTCCTTAAAACAGGGAGCTGCTGCAAACACCTGATCACCAAGAGAAGAAACTTGGCAGCTTCAGAGAATCTGGCTCATCCTAACCAATCTGGTACTTGAGTTTGGCTTTTTGTTTTTAAAGATAAGAGGCCACTCAAAGCAGTCTGAACACAAGTCTATACTCAGGTCAATAAATAACTAATATTGGCTAGATATTATGTCCTCTTTCTTTTCATTGACTCTATAGAAATTCAAGGGATGTGAGCTTTATTAAGAGTCAAGTTAATGTTGTATACATCAATCCTAAGGATGTTTGGGACCTACCATGGAATCCCATGCTCAACATACTCTTGGTAATTAGTATTAGTTGGAAAATTTTAAAAGAACAGAATTTCCGTGGTGTCGAGCCATTCCAGGAGATCTCAGTCATCCTCCTTTGAAGTGAGTGATCAGGTAAAACAATGGGGTCAGGTGGCCAGGTTAGAGCCTTGTGGGGGGTGGTGTCAGGAAGTCATGTCCTAAACCAGGCTGGGGCCGCTGGTTTTGCTGCAATAACCCCAGAGTTCAGCCTGCAGCCACATTAGCCCAGTCCTGGCCTCACAGTGAGGGTGTGCTAGAGGTCCCAAACAGAACATAAATAAAAATGGAAAGGACTATCAATCATGTTAAGACCCCTACTGGCACACACTGTGCTCACACACATAGCATAAACATCTCTCAAATCACATTTTTAAAGAACCAGAATCACAAGCTGTTTCAAACTCACCACACTTTATTAACACTGAGAATGTGTCTTTTGATATAAACTCTTCTAGAAATTATCCAGATGAATTAGCACAGGAAAATCTCTCTGAGCTGGAAAGCATTGAATCAGAAGCAGGGCAGGCAGTGAATAATGAAAGCAAACCATCATTCTGAAGTGTGACTAATGGTGACATGGCCTGTCTAGGAGAACAAATAGCCAAGACATACTGCTTGGCCCCAAAACTGGGCTGAACATCTTTTGAAATGACTTCATTGCTGTATGAAGAGTATTAACAAAACAGGAGACCCTGCCAACTCGTGGACTAGGGCTCCAGTGAGAGAGAATTTCACTTGTCCGCAGTAGAGACAGATGATTCACTTTGTAAAAGAGTGGGACTTATTACTCTTAGAGGCAATATTAATAGATCCATCCAAAATCGCCCATGGAACAGATCTATTGACGTTGCCAAGATCTTCAGCAGAAAAAAATGTGCCCAGAAACTTGAATCTGCAATGTAGAATGCTGCAGTGAAGTGATTACATTTCATGGCACCTAAAATGCTTTTATCAAAGGATGACTTGACAAGACATCAAGATAGCTAAATGCTTAGAGCTGCATGTCAATCAAAAACTTACATGTATTATTCAAGGTGCAGACTGAGCTTCAGTGAGGCAAAGGGAAAATTCTAAGGCTTATGGAGAGTGTGTTTGTGTAAAGATAGGAGGTATCTTTCGCCATCTAAGTACATGAATTCTGCTTCTTGGGCTGGATGCACTGGGGGTGACTTTACCAACTGCATGGGGAATTAATTTGGCTCATAATGTCTCATTGAGCAGGTGGGGTAAATGCATTGTCTCAGCCCAGTGCAGTTCAGGTCCAGAATTGGCTTGTATAAAATTCCCAGTCATTCCATTGGCATTGTTTCCTGCAGACCTCTCAGAGCATCTAAAATTAAATTATTTTTTTTACTATGGAAGTGATCAAAATACTGGCAAAAGGATGTGAAGAACAATCAATGCTAGCAGAGCCCAAGGTTGGGAATAATCCAGCACAAAAAGGAGGAGCACATACTTACAGTGCCTCCCTCTGTGTGCCACAGCTGAAATATGGGGCAACACCTGAGGAAAGGACAGGGCTGAATTATTGCACTGCTAAAACCAGGAGTGAAACACAGGTAAACACAGCTCCTGTTTGATTTGTCATCTCCTTGCAGCTGTCTAATTGTCTTCTATACTCAAATGGTTTGCAAGGCAAGAGTGGGAGCAGACTGAAAGAGAGCTGCCTTAAAGGTGATAAATGTACCTATTATAGGGGTAAAAAGTAAATTTTCCTATAGGACATCAAGTATCAATTAAACCTTTCAATGGGGACACCTCCCTTGTGCTCCCAAAATTAGCCCTGGCTATGTTACACAACTCTATTTCTGCCTTTATTTAACATGAAGGAGCAGTTACCACAGCAATTATTACTTTTTACGGTGTACATAAAGTTCTTTTTACAGTTAAGAGATAGGGTCAGTATTCAAGCTGAGCTCAGCATTTAGCAAGCTTTCCTTCCTGGATGTTTTGATCACTTAGGAAAGCTTTAACCTCCCCAACGTAATGAAGGCTGGGAAGTTGTAAGGTAATTTGTAGGAGAAAAGGGTGTGCATGAGGGTATAGGCACCATTATGGAGCTCAATAAATAATGATGTGAAATTGCTGGCGTTTAGGACCCTCTGGAGAGGAGCTTTCCCAGCCTGATCCCTCATACCCTGAGTAATTCCAGATTGAACCCACTGCCTTTGTGGAGGTGTGGGTGACATCAGAACTCCCCCCAATTTCTGCAGGGTGTGTTAATTGTCTCCAGACAGGGGCAAGATGCTGCACAGGGCTCCAGCTCCAGCTCCTCCCTCCCCAGGGTGGCTCCCAGGGAAAGGAAGGGGTGCAGTGCCCAAACTCTCAGAGCTGTGGGAACGGTGCAAGGTGTCCTCCACTCTCATTTTATTGGGAGAGCTTATAAAATTCCAAATGCAGCTGTGTGGGTTGGTTCTCAGCCTGTTAAAAGGGCTGCACTGCTCATGCCTGTGATTGATATGGTTTAGGCACATCTGTGTACTCACTTAACCCTTCCCTCCTCCCTCTCCATCTCAAACCACTGCCTAGGCACGAAAAGTGGGAATTTGTCTTTTGTACATGAGGGTATAAAGAGCTTCTTGACTTCCACTGAAGAACAGTGCACTTTGATTCCCTCTCAATGCTAATTTCACCTTAGTTTTACTCAGGGAAGACATGGAAGCCCACACCAGGATAATCAGCCCTTCTTCTCTCTCAGCCTCTAAGGTGTAGGAAAGGGGCAGCTTGGTAAAATGACCTGGACACATGTTACAACAGATAATCAATGGCTCTGGTGAAATGCATTCCAAGCCCAAATTTCAGTAAACATCCTCCAGGATCTGTGGCTATTTATCAAATATGAATGTACCCTTCAGGACGAGGATCTCATTTCCCCCTCGGTGTTTTTGTTCCAAAAATAATTGGAAGTGACAATACAGAGAGAGATGATGTTTCAACTTCATGCTTAAAATAAATATAAGGCTGTCATCAGAGCTGAGCTGTCTTGTGAAGATCCCTCTCACAGGAGTCAACAGGCAGCTCTGCTGATAGAGAATCGTGTTCCATTATTGATTAGCTTTTAAGTTCTTGTTACATATTAGATTAGGATCGCTGTATGCATAGGGAATGAATAGCCCAATTACAGCCTAAAATAGCTCATCTCAAAGTGGTTTAGGATTTTGATATCGTGGAAAGGATTTTAAGGAAATTACAGGGTTTATTAAGAAAGCCTGGAAGGGATGTATTTACATTTTTTATTGCATGGATTTTTAGGATGGGGAGGGCAAACTATCATTCCTTATTTACATACAAGGCTGGTTTTAGCTCCCTCCCAATCAGCTTCTCAAATCTTTGGGAATTAGGAGTTTGCTACTTTGGAGTTTTTTCCTGTATAGAAAACAGCAGATTAAGAAGTCCCAGAGTGACACCTCCACATTCCCCCAGTCTAAGTGAGAGCATCCCACCCCAGGCTCTGCTCCAAGTGCAGCTGTTGAGACTCCAGGGTTTATTTTGGGGGCAGTGATGGTTCCCAGCAGAAGCTGGCATTCAGATTCTCAGAACCTGCCACTTCCCACCCTTTGTGCAGGAGGAGAATCCACCAGTGGTGCTAAAGAGGCACTGATCCCTGAGTTTGGCCCTGCAGGGCACTGAGCATTGACCACAAGTAATTCAGAGCGGACAGGGGCAGTTCTGCCCCCAAAATGCCAGAGAGACCAGGCTGGCTGCAGGGCAGGAGAGGCAGGAGCCCAAGGTGTGTGTGGCACTCAGCATCCTCCACAGGATGGGTTGTTGGCACAATTTAGGGCCACCTGAGGCTCCTGTGAGAGATGCCAGGCTTGGGGACCGCAGCAGGGTGACAAAGAGCTGCTTCCCACTGCTCATGCACAGAGTCCTGCCACCCTCCACCCTCCCTCACTGCCCAAGCTGTTGATGTTGAAGGACATTTTCCAAAAATGCCCAAAACACAGCCACCTTTAATTTCAGTTAGGGGTTTGAATTTGAGCAGAGAGGGTACAGAAGGCCAAACTCAAAGCTCAGCTCTCCAAATTCACCCCTTACAGCAATATCAACAATGTCAACAGCTGACAACGTCACCTTTACAACTTTCATTCCATGTAACCACCCTGGATATTTTGGTACACTCTCAACACAGAATTCCCACTGTTCAGCAAGGTGGGATAGTTTAAAAATAGATCTGATATGCAGGATATTTACCTATCCTAGTGAAGACTGCACTTACTTTGTTGACAGTTGCACACTTTGCAGCCCTAAAGCAAGACCAAGATGCTCTCTTAAAAAAAAGAAAACAAAATATCATCATCATCATCATTATTGTAATTATCATTATCATGATATTGCTACCATTACTTTATGCTCAGAAATGTTTCTTTACTTTCCTTTAGTTCAATAAAGCAAGAGCAATTATGCAAGTTTCTCTTAAGGGCTCTGGAAAAACATTGCTTTCAAGAAAAAAAAAAAAACTGTTAATTTTTTACAAATGTATAAAATAAAATACTCAAGGCATTTTTTTGAGAGGCATTCTCACATATTGCTGAAATTACACACAATGTGTGAGAATTTGCATAACAAATGTGACAAGATGGTTACTTAAGGGATTGAAACAGAAGGACTAAAATATATATTAGATACCTCAGTTCTCATTAATTATTATTCTGAATGAGAAATAATGCCAGGAGCAAGAGGGGTGCCAGAAGAAGCAATGGGGAAATATATGATAATGTTTCTAAAAAACCTTTAAAAGGTATAATAATAATTAGGAAATTATTGCACCACTGATTTTTTTTAGTAGCAGAGCAAACCACCTGTTCACACTTTTATTAATCGCTTGCTTGCCTCTTCCTTAAAGATGGGCTGTGAAGATCATTAAAGGAAAAGCTACCTGAGCAAAAAGGAGGAGGAAGAATTCATGTTATGCAGCCAAAAGAAAAAAAAAATCCTATAAAATTTGTAACTTTAATTAAGAGTCACGTGTGGAAAGAGTTTGAAATGTATTTTCACCTCACCAGCCTCCCATGCTGAACCTGCACGCAGCAGTCAATGAAAGCCAAACCTGTTTGAAATCATTTTAAGAGGGAAAATCAGGCTCTTTCTGGAGATACTGTTCCTAAGTCGTGCTTTACCCTGCCATTAATACACTTTTGGAATGCATGAGAGCTCCTTGCACCCAAGGCAGGTAATAATGGTCTATTAAAAGACACCATCTCTGTTTCCTAATGCTCTATCAAAGGTTCATTGATGAAAATAGCCATCTGGCTGCTCTCATCAGCTTTAAGGAATTCCATAAAAGTATGAAATATGATTTCCTCATAATTGCTTTTCTGTAAGATTTATGACAACGTGAGTAACGAATAAACCGGGCATTTGCTGAACAAGAGTCAGATTTAAGATGTGCTGATGCAAATGAGGAAGTGGCCAACTAGGGGGATGCATTTCTTGGGAGAAATTCAAAAGTGTTTTGCAAAAGCCACAAGTTGCTACATGCACTTGGCTGTGCTCACTGCTGGTGTAAACACATCCAGCTCCAGGGAGGCCAAAGGTGCTGCATCAGCTCTAGCAGGAAATTTGGGTCTCAGAGAGCAGCTCCCAGCTGAAAAGAGGATCTTGACAGCGACTGGAAGTTGTTCTGTGTACAGCTGAGCTGCATCAGGTTCTCTTCCACCTGCACCTGGTGATGTTGGATGTGCAAAGAACATCACTGGCTTGGAGAGAAAAAAAAACAGACCTTTAATACCTGGCAGCACTGTTCATCCTCCTGCCAAGACTAAAAGTGGGAATGAACTGTGTGATTAGTGTTGTGGGATAATTAGATCCCATTTCCCAGCCGTTCATCTGTCAGAGGTGCAGTGGTCATGGCTGTGCCTGTTTCCCATTATGTCAATTATAGGGTCCTGTCACCTTTTGGCTTCAGGATCATCTAAAGCATAGGATTGACACTGAGGAGATCCTTTAGTCCAACTTTGCTTTTGGTTTTTCGGTGCAACATAACTCTTTTTGTCCTCCTCTTTTCCATCTCCAAGACAGGAACAATCATAGAGTCATTTAGGTTGGAAAAGACCTTTAATGACTGATTCCTTGCCCAATTTCATTGCCCTTTGGGAGGCAATCAGACACTGCAGGTTATTAAGTGCTAATGAAAAGGTGTAAACATGCCTGTCTCACCCTGGATGAAAAGGCAGCCACTGCCCTCTCCCTCAATGCCACCAAACTATTTACTGATATGCAGTGAGGGCCAAAAATTGCCAAGGGGTGCCCATTTCTGAGGCTGTTTCACCTCTGTGAGTGTTTGACACACCCCCAGCAAGCTCAGGGGCAGCCCAGTCCCCCAGAGAAGCTGAGATGTGAGTGATGGGAGGTTTGATGCTTTTTAGATTTTGACTCTGCCAAAATTTTAATCTGTACAAGTGCACACACTGTCTCAGGCATCCTCTCCCAAGCACTTTCTCTCCTTACCACCACATGCATTTTGAGACTTCCAGCCTGCCTAGATTTGGGTATTATTTGCACACAGAAAAGCCAGAGACCAGCATCAAAAATTTTACTGCATTTTTTTTACTGAATTTTGACTAATTTTTATTAATGATTTGAAGCTTGCCAGAGCCATAAGTGAGAACAGAGCATGAAAGAGCAAGAGCCAGCATTTTTGGTAAGAACCAGTACCAAATTCACATTCCTAACATCCCAGTCACTCATTTGGCTTCTCTTTTTTATTTTTTTTTTAAAAAATTAATTATACCAAGAAGACTTTATAAAAACTGTTGCCAAATATTGAAAATTAGAGCAGCTCAGTTCTTCTTTCAATCCCAGGTTACTGTGCTAAATTGCACACGCTCACCTTGTGCATTCATTTGCGAGCACCAGGCATATCAGTGATTAATTAATATTAATGGCAGGAATCACTTCAAACTTGCTTTATGCTAGAAATCACACACAATCCTGGCTCTAATCACTCGGCACATAAAGAAACTTTAATTGATAACCCAGGTTTAATATCCATCAGGATTGGATTCTGTAGGAGGAACAGAGCAATGTTCCCTGTAATCATCCTAGAAGAGATGGAAAGCTTGTTCTACCAACATCAAAGAAGATTAGGCAGCAGAAGCCTGATAGTAAAGTAGCAATTATGGAGGGTTTTTTTTTTAATTCTGTGCACCTGCTTCATCAAAATAATAGGCATCTTTTAGCAAAATAACCTGGAACTCAGTTCACTGACTTTCAATTATCTTATGCTGGGAAATGCATCTGGTGAGACATGAAAAAAGGTGATAGACACACAGGGAAATAAAGAGAAGGGGGAAATTAGAATGAGGGAAAATATGAGGCCCTAAGTAAGTGGGTGTTATAAATATCCTGTGCCTTGGGCTGAATATGGAACAGGAACACTTTTGCTGAGTTAGGACTGTGGCATTGGGCACATCTGACTAAATCAGTCCCTGGTGGAGTGCCTGTGAGTGCAGCAAACAGCTCACACCAGGGACAGGCTTGGCTCATTGCTTTTAAGGGGAATTTTAGATGTTAAACCTTAATAATGTCAGCAAGGGAAGCACACGGCAACTTCCCACAAATATTTAGGCTGTCTAACTCAAAGGGAAAAATTACCATCCTCAAATTGTCCTTTGTCAAGGTGGTTTTGCTTTGCAAAATGAGAAATAACCCAGTAATTTTCTTTCAAAAGGTGAGTCTAAACTTAGACTAGAGCCTGCATCCTGGCACATCCACATGCAGCACACACAGCTCCCTGTGCAGGGGGCTGGAGCTCAGAGGATCACGAGCAAACACCCAGGACTGGCAGAGTCTGATCCTCCAGAAAGAATCACACCACATCCCACTCCACATGAATGAAACAGAAGTAATTCCACTGTAATTAAATAGGAATTTTTCTGTGAATTCCAAATGAACCTTTGTAACATTTTCATTAGCCCTCAATACACCTCTTACCTTACCTCATTAGAATTATTGGTAATAAATTGTGGTAACTGGATTGTAATTAAATAGGAATTAAAACTTGACTTCCTAATGAACTACAGCAAAGCAATCGCTATTTCAATATACATTAATTGCTGTTCTGTTAGGAATACAGACAACTTATTTTTATTGAATTGCTACAAATGATAATGAATATATGGCCTGAGCTGCCAAAACAGTCTCCCATCAGTAAGTGTACCTGGTAGATGTCAGCCAGCTGTGCAGTCAGAAAATCTACCCAAGGAACTTGGGACATGCAGCATGCCAGTAGAGAATACACTGAATTATGACATTTCCAAAATAAATTTTTGTTTCAGAATCTCACAATTAATTTATAAACACAACGGACAAGATGTCATTGGGACTAAAAGGTGTGAGAAACCAGCAGCAATAATACCAGACAAGTGCTTTTTTATGTTATTGGCTCCTGTTTGATTATAACAGAAATGCTTTGTAATATATTCTGGGGTGGCAAAGTACATATAAAAAACTCCATTTTATTATTTATACATTTTTCTCTCTGTAACTAGAGAGATATATGTAACATAAGCATGAGTAAAACTTCACTTCTCTGACTGTTCCAGTTTGAAAAGGCACAGAGAGCTGCATTACTGCATTACTGCTGCATTACTGCTGCAGATGTGGCAGGCACTCGGTGTAAGAAGGTGCAAGTTGTGAGAGATGTCTGTAAGAGGGAGTGCTGAGTGTCTGCATGTCCCAGTTCAGTGGGACAGGGGAGGGAATGAACCCAAAGCTTTCTGTTGTCACTGTGTTTCTGTTGTTGCCTGTGTCCCACTGAGCAGCCTCCCACCTTCAGAGTGATGGCCTGAATCCCCTAGGGTTTCACAGGGTGGAAATTCCCCCATTAACTACGGAGATTTTTCCATGCAGGCTCCTCATTTCTGGCCTCTCATTGTCATTGCTGATTTCTAGGGGACAGCAGCAGCCAGCCATCACAAACACGGGGCAGAGTTTCCTTGGACACTGATGTGATCACAAGGTCTGTCCCAGGGTGGTTTTACATGCCCTGAAATGACTGCACGTCTCCATTTGTCCACCGTTGCTCTCATTTCACCTCTCATCACACTGCAAAGTCAGCATCTGACTGACATTTACAATCCCTCTGGATTTCCAGCCCCAGCAGGGGAAATTCAGAATCAGGCTCTGGATAGGAACTGCAAGAGCCAGCGTGGGTTTGGGAGAGGGCAGCTCACTGCTCAGGCATCTTTGTCAGCCTGAAATTTAAATCACAGAGATTGAACAGGGGAAGCAAACTTGCTTTTTCAATTTTGTTACCTAATCAAAACTCCAAAGCTTTCTAGTGTTGGAGAGTGTTCACATATCATCCACTTTCCATATCCAGTGCTGACAAAACAATAAGGCAGGAATAACATAAGTCGTGAGAAAACTAGTCTGTCTCATAAATCTTCACAGGAAAGTAGCTGCTGTTTTATGTTATTGCAGTGTGTTGTTTCCAATGAAGTGATTACTGTTAGATGTATTTTTAAATTGCTTTTGGTATTTTTAAAAATACATGACTGTGAGAGTGATAGAAATGAGATTGAGTGGTGGTAGGCAGTGCCTAAAATATGATTAACTTTTTCCCAGACCAGCTACTTCTGAAATTAAGGTTACCAACACAGCTGTTGTCAACTTTCCCCTGGCTGCAAAGGGCTCATTGGAGTCTGTTTGATGCATGCAATTATCCATCAGCCCATCCAAACCCAGACATCCTGCTTCAAGATGTTTGATTAATGTTTGCTGGTGTTATTTTAGAGTGTGGATGTGCATGTTTGTGCACTAAAGCCCTGTCACACAGAGTCTCCAGTGACATCCCCTTGTGACAGGGCTGTGGTTTCTGTCCAAGGAGGGGCAGAACTATTTGTGTGTTAACAGCTCCAAACCAAGGCTTCCAAGAGAGCTGAGCTGCCTTTTAGATAAAGTTCAGTTGGAAGACATTCAAGGCAATAAATATCAAGCGAGAGGTTTTCTCAGGGCTTTACAAGTCATTAAAACTCCAGGTAGGTTTTACCTACCAAAGGCTTTGCTTGTGGCTTGCTGAGTTCACATGGCCCTTTTCCTGCAGATTGTTGTGTCCCTTCCAGGGGCTAATGAAGCCTGTAACCATCCCAGAGCCCACCTACAGGCTCCCTCCCATTGTTCTGTGCTCCACAGACCAGGCACTACAGGGTTAAGCTCACTCAGACAAGAGGAGACTCAATGAGAGGCAAAAGGAAAATGAATTAGGGGAAAATCAACAGGCAGCAAAGGAAAAACTAAATTACATTTCATGTACACACATGCACTCTTTTGGCTGGAAGGGCAGAAAACGTAGCCAAAACCAGGCTGTTTTCATTCTAAACAGTGCATCAATCCATTGATTAATTTTACACTTTGTTCCTTATGAACCTGGGCTGGGGCCATGAATGCTGCTATGAAAAGAAGAATATAGCCAAAAAGGAACTCTTAAAAAGTTGGCAGCCGTTTCAAGGCAATGTGTCTGGCCAGCAGGAAGGAGATGGCTCCTCCAGGGAGTATGTGGAACTGTAAAACCATTTGTGAACTGGCCCTGCGCAGTTTATAAGGTGTGTGACTGACTTAAAGTCAAGTTTCTTGCAAAAATCTGTGACTTGTAAATCGAATTATAAAAGTAGTTTTAAGTATCATTTTTCCAAAAGGGCATTACAAGATTGGTTAAGAATGACTGTATTTCCTCACTAATACCATTAACTTTGGAATTGTTTCCATCCATTACAGAGCAGAACAAGGACAGTTTACTGTAAATTGCTGCATGCTGTATGCTTCAGCTGCTCAGCTCTACGGTATACGGAGAATAAACCAAACAAAATCAAATAAAGGAATAAAAGAAAACACCAACTTTAGCCTTGGTGTAATCAAATGCAAATGGAAATGAGTGGAGTTGCATTTACTCACACCAAGGCTGACACATCCCTTGGACATAGAGCAAAGCTCAGCTCTCTGTGGTGCTTCCCAGGAACATCATTTTCCAGGTGCCTGCTATCTGCTGCCTAGGTGTTTTTGCGAGGAAAAAAAAAAAAAAAAAACCTCTGTCTAGATGAGTTTTGACAACTAGTTTTGATTTTTTTTTGCCAGCTGGGTAAAAAATTAATTTACCCAGGATTTCTCTGTCAGATGTATTCCTTTCAGCAAGATAGGAGGTTAAGGAAAGATTTGGGAAATACCTCTAACACCTCTCCAGGATAAGCCAAGAGTGACTTTTAGTAGGTATTGATCTGTGTAAGATCTCCAAAAAATCAGACAGAAGGAGAGTGGGGTGGTGATTCTGCCTGTGATATATCTTGTCACCCAGACCACAAACAGGGGTTCCAAAATCTCTGCACAGAGCCAATTCTTTCCCTTCTCGCTGCATTTCAATATTGCTGACTGCTAATTAATCACAGGCTTTACACAGCCTCCCTCTTGCCCAAGTTTTATGGCTGAAGTTTGGTTTGAACTGTGCCTCTCCCAGCTGAGCAGTGCTGGAGGGTCAGCAGAGCTGTGCCATGTGCTGTGAAAAGTGATGCTTCTTTTAAGAGGTCCTCGTTATTGAAATAACTTTGGAGTTAATGTTTGGAAATAACTCCGAAATGAGGACTTGCACAGATTTGTTTTCTTAGTGCAGCAATTAGCTCCTTGAGCGGTGACTGGCTGCAGCACCTTCTGCCATGTCTGACACATTAAATAAATTATTCACTCAGTTCATTAGTTAGGAATACAGTTTGTAATACCTGCCGAGTTACAGGACACACAGCAAAGCCACGCATCACTTCAACTAGAAAAATGAAGGCAGGTTTTGCTGCTCCTGTATAAACAAAAACAAGGATGAGAGGGGAAAAGGTAAGTAAGAGACTCTCCTTCCCAGCACTTGGCTCAATCAGTTTCTTTCAGAACACTGCCTGTGTGCCCTGTTCCCTTTTTAACTCCCAAGTTGTGGTTCTCTTCTTCCCACCAAGCTGGGCAGCCTCAGCAAAATCTCCCATTGCTTCTGGTGGAAATACCCTCAGAATTGGTTACTTTTAAATGAAAGTAGAATCTCACCAACTCACGAAACAGCAAAGTTTTGGGGTTTTTTTCTGCCAGTCCAGCTCACTGCTGCAAGTGGTGTCCTTGCCAGGCTTTCCATGGGCAGGCACTGTAAGGAAAGGTGGAACTGGGACAAGAAGTGCAGGTTCCTGCTTGCTGCTCTGCAGTCAGTGCACTGGGACAGACACAGCACCAGCTGCTCCCATGGGACACGGGATGAGCTGTGGAGGCAGCATCTCTGGATCTGAGAGCATTTCACCACCCACCTGCATGGAAACAGGGCCAGGGCTCGGTCTGCAGTGCTGCAGGCTGGGTGGAAGCACAGCTGCAGCTGGGCTGGGGTTAAAAGAGGCTTTCCCATGGGTGGGACTGCAAAGGGACCACCCAGAGATGCCACAGCATTGCTGCTCAGCACCCTGTGCAGCCAGAGCCCTGCCCTGGGGCCAGACAACATCCAGGAGCTCAGCATGCAGGGCATGACATTTAAAGAGAGAAAGAGGCTTTTAAATACCAGTTAGCAGCTGAGCTTAACTAGAGATGGCAGGGCAGGAGGATGGGGAGACCTTTGCAGCCTTCCCCTACTCTTCCAAGCCTCATCATTCAAAGCAGCCCGAAAAACAAAGCCCAAACCAGCCGGCTTTAAGCACATCCTTGGGCTCAAGATTTCCTCATCCAAAGGACAATCCTTTCTTCAAAGAGCCAGTCCCTAATGGCCACTTGTCAGGAAACACTGCGGGATTCAGGCCAGAATGCAGAGATAAGTGCCTGTAATAAAGCTCCTAAATACATATTCAAGCATCAAAATTGGTGGCATGACTTTGCAGAAGTGACAAGCAGTGATGTCAGTGGAGGAACTCCAGGACATGTGGCCACCATGTGCTGACCCCCAGCAGAGCTGCCACCCTGGAACTGCCCTTGGATGATTTACTCCTTTATTTTGTCCAGTCAGATCCCCTCAAGTAGAATTAAAAGGTTTAGCCACTGCAGGCCAGCTGTGCTCTTCCCAGTCACATACCATGGATGACACAGCTCTGCTGTGCAAAAAAAAAAAAAAAAATGTGTAAAGAAGAGGATAAAGGAGAGAAGAGATCTAATAAATACTCCATTATCTCCAGTGTGTATTATGCAAAATTTGGCACGAAATCTTTACCTCACATAAACATGAAGGTCACTTATTTGTTCATTAAATTCTCCTCAGTCTACATCATTATGCTCATAGTTTTTCTTATACTTAATGTAGTAGGGGCCTGCCAAACTCATTAGACATCAGCTGATAAATGGATTTGAACTCACAATCTGTTAAAAATCACATAGGCACATTAGAGCAATATTTTCATGGCTTAGAGACTGTATACATTTAAATCTTCCCAGAGAGGATTTTGAACATTTTTGATCCAGTGCAGCAGACTCAACACATAATTCAAGTCTGCTTGCTGTAAAAATTTACAGGCTGGGATCTTAGTATCACCAGTCATAAATCAAAGCTGCACACTTAAAAAAAGTGGCAGGAACAAAACTGTTGGGTAGGGTGTAAACATCATCAAGCTCATTGTCATGCAGCACTTGCATTGGAATAATGGGTGAGGTATTGTTAAATGTTGTATATATTTTCATTCTTCTGGAAGAATAACATATAACCTTGTGTAATTTCCAGCCTGGGCAAATCTCTGGATGAGAAAGAGCTTCTGAAACTTTCCTGGATTCTCACCCTTGGTGCCATGACTTCAAATAAGCTTTTACACGAAACGTGGACAGAAGGGAACAGAGGGCATGTTTATGCCATAGTTTATGTTTCACTTACTCATTGCTCTTTATTGTAATTTCCCCCAACTGATGATAAAATGCATATAAAGCATCGGGCTGATAATTTGCAGGCTCTCCTGCTGCTCTGTTTGTTATAAAGCTACTCATGTCTCCAGGAGAGTCTTTCTTCCTTTTGGATTTATGAGCTTAATGAACCACTGTTATTCTCCATCACAGGAGCCAGTGCTGGTGTGACATTACAGCAGAAAGATTTGAAAACTTACGAGGAAGCACTTGAAACAAACTGCTGCTCTCAATAAGGGCCTCTTGTCTTCAGTGTGGTCTGAGGAAGATCTAAGCGAGCTGATGAATGAAAAGAACAAACCAAGGGCTGCTCTAATCCTGCAAGCTCTGCTGCAGGGTGAGCAGTGCCAGTGAGACAAATCCTCTGCTGGGGTGAGCAGTGTTTATCAGGGGCAGGATGCTGATACACGGCTCCATCACTTTGCATAAGTGGTGAGTCCAGGTCTGCTTAGATTCTCCAGATGAGGTCATTTGGGTATATGAGACTAAATACAATTAAATGTAACTTCTATTAATATAACTCACTGAGAGGCCTTTCACTGCAGCCCACCTGTTGACTAAGGGAGCCTTTTGCCCCTAGGAGCTCAAGATTCACCCAAATACATTTTTTTTCCCAGAGCCATTCTTGACATTTTCTTTCTCGATAATTTCAAACCAAAGAAGAGGAGGTGGGAGAAAAGGAGCCCCTTCCTTAAGGCAGGCTGCAGACTGCTGATCACCTTGTTATTCCCATTAAGGAGCACATTTCTGCCTCCCATGGCAGGACACAGCACAGGGCAAGGCAGTGCCACGGCTGGGCCAGCCCCAGGCTGTTTAGGAAGTTATAGGTCATAACCCACACCTTCATCTCCACCTGGAGACCATTAAGAAGCCCATGTAAAACCTGCAGCACACTGGATTCATTGGTTCCCAGTGAGAAGCCCAGAGCTCAAAGCACGTCCTGCTCAGAGCCCCATTGTATAACGTGCTGTTATCAAAGAGACAGCTCCCAGGCCCAGCTATTTCCTTCAGCTAAAAACGTGTGGAGAGCAAAACAGAGAAGAGATTTGCCCAGTGCTCAGCAGCAGCACCAGCCACAGAGCCCAGGAGTGTTGGCTGAGCCTGCCAGGGAGGCACTAGCGTGCTCTGGCAAGGCTGCTGCTGCCTTTGGCTGCTCTGCTGCATTCCCTGAGACAAAGTGGGTTGAGCCAGTGGAGCCTGTTGGGGCAGAGCTTGAGAGGATGCCAGTCCCTCCCCACCCTGAGTGTGTCTGCCTGCAGAGCCAGCTGGCTCCGTCCAGGCTGGGAGCAGAGTGTCAGACAGCTCCTGCCTGGCCAGGGCACTCACCTGTAGGGCCACCCCACACCTCTGACTGCCTTGACATCCCCAGAGCTGTCCAGGGGGGATGCTAGAGGTGTTTATGTCTGTAGGTGAGCAGCCTTGCCAAAACCAGACCTCCCCACCACACAGGATGCTCAAGGAATGCTGTCAGCTCTGTGTATCAGCCACAAAAGCTCTGCTGTTATTCTGTAATCATCAGCTCTTTCATCATGGCACACATATCTCAGCAGCTGTACCCATTACAAAACCACCAAAGCAACACAGGGAACAATGACATGCCCCTTTTTTTTGCTGTGATTTGGTGGCATTGGGAGCTCAGATCATTTTAGCCAGCAGTGGGAGATGGAAGGCCACATGCCAGTGGATGCTTTGGAAAAGCTCAACCCAGGTGACTCTATCTGTTAAAAAGCATTCAAAAGCCCCAATTACAATCAGTTAAAAGCAATAAGCATGCAAATTATTTTAAAACAAACTTTAATTAATTTCAGCATATGTTTCACTTAGGCTGATTAGTCAAATCTGATTTTCTGAAAAGAAACAATAAACATCTGCTAATGATGATTTACATATTACAGCTCACATGGCCTGCAGTGTGTTCTGAGGTTCTGCACAGCACAGAGAAGCAACATCGTGCTGTGGCAGCCACCCCCAGCCTGCACCACCAGCTACAGAGAGAAACAAAAACAATTCTTAGATAAAACACCTGGACATGCCCTAAAAGAACACGATGGTGTTGGTATGGACAACTGCCCTGGGAAAGCTTTCCTCTTTTTTAAGTGCTCTTTGAGAAAAACAGGTAAAACAGCCTAAAATCTGGGCTCAGGGGATCCCAAACTGAAGCTCTGCAGAGCCTGACCTTGGTGCAGACCTGAACTCAAGGATGCCAAGCGAGGAGATTTTCAGGTGGCTGCATTCAGAATAATGAGAAGGGTTTAACCTATTGTTCAGACACCACTTCCCTCTAAAACCAGTGGGAAAAAAAAATTATCATTTGCTCTAAACACATAATTTAGCCAACAAAATCCCTTATTCTCCCTTCATTATATAGGGAGACAGGATGTGATAATCCTGCATAGTCAGGAGGCTAAATCCCTCTTTACACCCAAAATTCCATCGTGGGAGGCCTGAATACAGCCCTCTCATAGCTTTGGGCCTGAACCTTGCAATAATGTAAATATTTAAAAGTCCATGGTATTTTATATTCACAAGGCTGATAATGGAATAGCTTTAATATCCTTTCAATGCCAAATCCAGATTAACACAATAATAGTGGCTCCCAAGCAGTTTATTAGCACTCGTACCCAACATGTAGAGCCACTGGAGGGGAAAAAAAAAAAAAAAAGGGAAAAAAGAGAAGTCCTGCCAACATATACTGCACACTGAGCTGCAGGATGTGGTATTCCAAGAGTTATTTCAGTTGTAGAAATCATGTGGCACCATCACTTGGCATGAAGAGAGGATAAAGAGAGAACGGCCTGTGACAGGTGTTGCTTTAAATATTTTGAAGATATGCATCAGGAATAGTTCATAAAAGTGCTTCCAAAGTAGCTCTTACACCCACTGGGCTTGGCAGTCCTCACTCTTAAAAAACATGAACTTGGCACAGCAGTTTCCTAAATCTTTTAAACTGGCTTAATCCTCCCCGTAATGAAATGTGCAGTCAGCTAGATGGGTGCATTTATCTGAAACTCACTTATTTACAAGCAACTAAAACATGAAATTAGCTGGTCCCCCCAAGGAAGCTTTGTACTTCCCAACCCCTCTGCTATCATAAATCAACCCCTTCAAGAGGGTGCCACATTTGTTTTTTCCTGTTCTCACATGCTGTATGAACATTGATGTGCCAAAGATGATCCTCTGGAGATGTCTCTGCTCGATTCAGTGATTCCTGACTTCTGATTTTCCAGGACTCCTCACCCTTCCATGCCCTGGTGTCCTGGCCCCATTATGTTATTTCTGCATAAGGAAGTGTTCAGTGGTCAAGCAGCACTGAGATCAAAGATATTTTCAGCTTTAGGATTCAAAAGTAGAATTGAATTTTCCCTTTAGGGAATTCCTTCCAGAACTTATGCTACCACAGCAGGGATCACCAATCCATGACTGCAGAAAATAACACACCTTGGAAGGAGGAAACACTGGAGCAACAGGAGATCAAAGCTGATAACTGAAAACAACATCCCTGGGCCACCACAGAGCTCCTCTGTGCTTCATCCCTGGCTGGAAGGTTATGCCAGTTGGCTTCTATCAGACAAAGTGAGCAGCTCTTGCAAAGGTAAAACATTGGATGCAGAGTGGTCTGGAGATCAGAATTTTTTTTTTTTCACTTTTATAATGTGCAATATTAAGAAAGTAAAAACAAAAACAAAACAAGACCCCACAAATAAAGGAAAGAAGGGCTGCTTTTCTCACTTTCCTGAGAGAATGGCATATCCATAAATACACCTTCATTTGCCTTTTTACACCAAATTATTACCTGTCACCTGATTGTTTCAGCTGCACAGCTACTACAAGGATTTCCCTTTATTCTGGAACTCTTTCAAGTACAGGACTTAAAAGAGCACAAAGAGCAGCACCAGACTTGAAAATGCAATCAGGACCACAGAAAAAGGAAACAATCTGTTTCCACATAAACTTTTAGAAAAGAAACAGCAACTCTCCATTCATTCCTGTATCCTCTTTGAGGTCTGGAGTAAAGATTTGCTGGGAAAATGAGTTACATGTGAATATACCATATGATGAGTCAGGAAAGCTCTGGGCAGGAATTCAGCAAAGCTCAGTTTTACCGCTGTTCATAAGCTCCTAAAACAAGATCCCAAGGAGCTTTGCTGTCAGGCACAGAAGAATCAGGGCCTGCTGGATGTGCAGCTTTTGTCAGCCGGCAAATGGAATGCACGTGTGACACGGAGGTGGCTTCTCACAAATTCTACTCTCCCCCAAACACAGGGGTCCTCAAATCTCGTTGGCCTGGGAACAACTGTTAACAGAAACCACTCTGCCAGAATCTCAGCCTGTTCTCATCTTGCTTGCATCAAGCTGAATGTTTTAATTCCCTGATGGAACAAGCAACACTGGAGGGTCTCAAGGGCGACACAAGAAGCCGATGCTGTGAGAGATGAGCCCTTTTCTGACAGGTTTCAAATAACACCTCAAATCTACCCTGGAAAAAGTGAAAGAGTGGAACAGAACAAAATATACAACGTGATAGCAAAGCTCCTTGTCTTGGAGAGCAAAACCCCCATCCTCTGTGAAGAATATGAAGGAAACAGATGTTCCCTTGTGGAGTTTAATGGCTGGATTGTTGAAGGGATAACATAATCTCTCCTCATGTGCATGGCCCTTGCTCAGACTACAAGAGCAAAACTTTTCACTCCCAACATAATGATTCTTGATTAAGGACCAGATTCCAAGCAGTTCTTCTGTTAGAAGCTGCAAAATTAGCCCATGAGCCCAGGAGAGCAGAGACACTTCCCTCTGTGAATTTCTGGAAGCAGGAATTTCTCGGTAGGAATAACCCCACCAAGGGCAGGACAGAGGGGAAGGGGTTTCTGGGCAGTTTCACTATAAGCAGTGCTGTTATAGGATCCACATCAGTTGCAAAGCCCAGTTTTGCAGCTGAGTTATCCAAACTGAGTTTGGACTGACCACAGAGAGGTTCCAGCACTCAGGTGTGAGAGCCAGGCAAGGCTGCAAAGCCCCTGACAGAGAGGGGTGCACAGCACTGAACCCTCCATGTGCTTCCCCAGTAACCTCAAGGCATTAATGAACAGAACCTGTCCTCTAGAAGGTGACAATTCCGATTTTACTGCCAGTCCATGCAGCCTCCCAGTTTTTCATGTTGGGTTTTTGACTTCTCACGTCAGGTCCCCAATTTATTTACAAACATCACAGAGAACACCGAGTCCATTGCTGGGAAATCAGTAGTTAAGAGTCATCTACATGACCATGCTGTGGCCAGGAGAGGTCCTAGAAAAAAGGTCACCACGTATTTATCCAGCTGCACCCTCGGCAGGAGTGTGCTCTGTGAGAAGTGCTTTTAGCAACAGTTAACATTTTCAAGACAATATGTCAGCTAAGCTAACCTTTGAGAGGAGGGTTCGAAGAAAGGTTAAGGCAAGTTAACCTAAATAGCTTAAAGAAATAAAGAGAAGTGTTGGAGGTAATTAATACTTGAGAGGAAATAATGGAAAGGAGAAGAAAAGACTTATTTAAGGTTGGCCAAGTGCAATGTACTGCAGGAGGTAATGGCTTTAAATTAAAGAAGGGCAAGTTTAGATTAGATAACGAGAAAAAAAACTTTGCAAGAGGAACAGCAATTCAACGGTGTAGCAGCCTGAAGAGAGAAGCAGCACAAGCATTATCCACAGACACATCCCAGCTGATGCCAGCGAGCACTCTCAGGGGGAAAATACCTGGGGTAAACCACAAGAGATCCCAGGGATTTGACTCAACAGCCTATAAAGGCCATTCCAAACCCAACATCTATGATCCTGTAATTAACACACACATCACCTATTAATCTTACATGTTCCAGTGGCTACCACTTCCCATTTAAAGCACACTCACCTGACAGAGATGGATGGGGGATTGTGGAGCCATAATGTAGCCCTAGCATGGATTATTGGGCTGATCCTCCCCTCAGCCATGCATCACATCTCACCTCATATATGTTATGTTACAGTAAATTTTCAAAGACCTGCACCCTCCCCCAGAAAAGCCAGATGCAAGAAGTTGAAAAAGATAAAAAAGTGTTTCAGGTACTGATTTAGCAGCATGTTTAGCTGACCACAGTTTGTAAATGTGCTGAAATCTTTCAAAATGAAAATGATTGGATCTTCTAACAGCGTGGCACCAGCTCAAATTTTATGAGTATTTGCCATGATCTTTATAATTCTGAAAGATTCATATTTTCTTCCTCAATCTCATGATCTTCCTTGAGCCTAGAACATCATTTGTTAACCTCTTCTTGTTTGCAAGGACAGTTGTTCAACACAATTTCAAGAAGATTTGATGACTTCTGGCAGGGAATAGAAAATCCAAAAGTTCCCATAGTATGAAAGAAGAAAGTGAACGAGATCTCCTCTATCACACACCACACAACTTAATTAGCAGAAGCATTGCTTCACTCTGATTAAAACCATATTCTTCCCAGCACAGTTGTTCTGCTGAGCATGTCTCTAAACCCAGACATTCCCTCAAGATTAAAACTTCTCAGAAAAGAGAAGACATTCCATGGCAAACTAGTAACTGACTCCAAAAGCACAGTGAGGGTATGAGTGGGGCAAAGAACTGCAGGATTAGGGCCAGATGGACAGTGATATTTCTGTGCTTAGCCACAGCTGAAATCTGAGAGACATTGTGCTGTGCTGGGCTACAATCACAGAGTCAGAAATCCAGCCATGAAATGAGAGCTCCTGGCTTTTCTTCCCAGCTTCAGCGTTTGCTACCAACAAGGCTGTGAGCATAACAATTCAGTGTAGGCTTGCAAAGGTTGGTTTTATGGACTTTGAACCACTTAAGACTGCGAGATGAGGCAGAATGAAGCCTTAAAGGGTTTGCCTGGGGGACTTGGATGCAAGATGTGATGGCTCTCAGCTGAGGGTTGAAACCCTGATCAGGTCCAGAACCACAAAGCTTTTCACTGCTGAAAGCAGAGGTTGAAGCTCTGAAGCAGACAACAACAAAATCAAATAATGAGCTTCTGATAGTCACTCATGCTGAGATGCTTTCTCTGTCATCACACAGAATGTCTGTGTCAGGTCCCTCTCTTCATGGGCATCCTGGGTGCACATTCCCAGATGAAATTCCAGATGAGTACAATTCAGCTTGCAAAAAAAAGAAAAATCTAAGCTGAACAAAGCTGAGTAAGAAGTTTCATTTCTGCAAAGAAACTCGTGGATCACCTCTACTGGCCCAGGCTGTCTCAACACAGCACCTCATCATGTGTCTGCTAAAGAAATTGTTCCCTTTACAGGCTGTGTTGCCTTAGAACAGGTGTCACACTCTGCCCCAACTCTGCCACTCTCCATGGAGTATTTCACATGCTCCTGTTCATCCTCAGAGTAGCTGGAATCCTTCACAGGAAAATGAAAGAGAAAAGCCCAAAGCTCCAGGTTCCTCTGGCAAGACCAACACTCTTGCTGGTCTGCTCAGGGAGTCAGAAAGCAGCACTAAAGTATAAAAATTCTTTCTGAAACTTAAATTACCTTTCCTCTGAGGAAAAAAAAAAAGCTGCACAGAGTTGTATTAAATATGGCTGTCTTCAAAAGCTACATGACCATACATTTGCCAAAAATTTAATGGAGCTAAGTTGGCTATAAAGCATGAGCTGGGTATTTGAAGAGGTTTGGGTTCATCAAAGGAACAAGATATTTGGAACAGCTGACAGGGACAAGAAACCAAACCCACATTAAAGGGGAGCTCAATAAATGAATTGGAGAAATTGCAGGATTAATTTATCTACAACAAGATCACATTTGGGAGAATAAAGTTTTCTTGTAAGGCATTGATTTGCTTCCTGGCATCGGTTTCAGAGAGGTCCAGCAATGTCACAAGGGGATCTGCGATTTCCACGTTTAGGTTAAAGGTCACAGGTAACATGGTCTTCACTTAATCACATCTGTGGTGTTACCTGTGCTACATCCCCCTTTTTGCTGGGCTAAAGCAAGCTTTAAAGAATGATATGTGTCCTTTCATCCACATCACACACACACATCTGCATGGACTGATTCCACACACAATTCTGATTTCTCCCCACCAACCCCTGCCCCCAAGGAGATCAAAACCCACCCCCTGCCTGGGGTCCCACATCAGACACCGAAGGCATTCACACTCCAGAGCAGGCTTCTGTGAGCCTTTTATTAATGCTGTACATTCCTTTGGTGCCCAAAATTACTCCATTTCCAGCTTACTGTCTCACAGCTCACAGGGGCTTATTATTAATGGCCCAGTAAAACAATATACAGCCTGTTGTATCTTAATTCAGTAGTAGGTAATGACCAACTTAGAGAAATCATTTTAGACCTATGGGTTTTCTAAGGCCTTTTGAAGGTAATGGCAGTAAAATATGCATATATTAATGTTACTTGCAGAAGGCAGAATATAGTGGCAGTATGAGCAATAATGCAGCACTGCATAATAAAAATTGAAAATCCTTCTCCCTAAGTGTAAATATAAAATACCTCTGGGGGACATATCTAAAGGAAGAGTGTTTCAATAACACATAGTTAAACTCAAAATTATATTTTTCAAAGCTATCCAAGTATAGTCTAATAAATAAACCATAAAATAAAACAACATTTTACAAGGAAGACTCATACAGTATTTCAAGCTTTTTGCCACTCTTAAAATCATTATTTAATACAGACAGTTTCAGTCACAAAATTTCAAGAGTTTATTCAATATCTTTTATGTGCTTTACAAGGTTATTAGAGAATTTATTTTCTCTTTCCCTTACAGATTGGAAGGTGGGCAGTGATATATGAGCTTTCACATTTTATTTATTCACCAAACTGTTCCAGATGTGATCCCATCATTTATCCACTGACACATCAAACCTGCTGCGTGACCTTTACAGTGACCTCTTTACAACATTTGCTTTCATGCTCTAAAAGTTATAGCAGCTTAACAGTGCTTGCTTCAGTGGGAAGACAAGAGAACTGATATTTGGGAAGGGGTGGGGGGAGCTGTAATTTAAAAATAATAAAAATTTAATTATTCTCCTACAATATGAAAACTAAGTCCAGGTGGTGAACTAGCCAGTGGAGTTATATTTCCAGAAATGTTTCAATCATATTTCACTCCAAACAGTATTTCACTCCATGGATTTGGAATGTACTGGATTTGCACAGGCTAATTTTAGCAGGCACTGTCTTTCTCCCCTCCTTGTGATTTGTCACAGCAATAGGCATTCCTGGGGTGATACACCTTTCCTTATTAGATATCAGCAAATAGAATGAGAGTCCAGCTGGAGTTTTCCTTCTTAAAGGGAAAAAAATTGCTTACAGTGCATCCAAAATTTCCATTAACTAAAAAACATCTCTACCACTGCGACCTTAGCATTATGGAAAAAAAAAAAACCAGCAAAACAAAGCAATTTTGGCATCTTATCTTAGGGAGTCAGTGAGTACACAAAATTATTCCAGGTACAGATCATTCATTCCAGGCACAGATCATTCATTCCAGGCAGCTCCAGGTCTTTCCAAGTGTGGTGAACTTTTCCTTAGTGCCCTTTTTTTGTTGTTTATGCACTTCCACACTTGGGCTGATACCAGCAGCAGACAGGCCTCCATTGTGGTTCACACAATATTTACGGCCCAAGAGGTGGCAGAGGATCTCAGGAAGCAAATTCACACACACACACAAACACAGACAGACCCACCCACACACAGCCTGAATCCAGGAGAGCTGGATGTAGCCAAGGGATAAAGCTTTGATAGCATGAAAAAGATGCTGCAAGCCTTCCAACTAAAAACTCCCCACACTTCAACTTCTCTTAAAAGAATTCCCACTGACTTCAACAGAAGTATTCAAGTAATGTGCAAGTAAGAAACAGGTAAAACCTGGGGAAGGCTGTATAGAGAATTTATGGATAGTCTCTTGGTTTCCATGTCATCAGCTCTTTGCTCTACCCATACCCACTTCAGGTTCATTGCACAACAATGTCTGGATTTTTGAATTCCTATCAAAGCAAAACCTGAATTGTGAGGCGCTGAAGAACCCCCCAACCTTTTTCCTGGTCCTTGTCTGCCTTCCCTCTCTCCTGATCACAACAACGATCCCAAGGGTCAGTGGGATGCAGTGCAGACATCTGGCCAGCTGAGCTACCAAGTGACCTGAGCCCACACTGCAGAATCTGCCTGTAAAAAACCCCAGAAAACCCTCCCAGAGCAGAATAACCACAGAAAACCCTCCCAGAGCAGAATAACCACAGAAAACCCTCCTAGAGCTATACAGATACCAGTGGTTAATCCAAACACAGCCTTCTATTTCAGTGATGTTTAACACAGACCTAAAAACTGAGCAGAAGCTGAGCCTGTAAGATTTATGCTTGAAGTAGGAAATCAGATTCACTCCTGCAACATTTCCCCATCTCTGCAATACAATGTTCTGAAAATGGGTTTTCCTCTTTTTTTTTTTTTT
>VWYP01017937.1:0-75326 GCA_013400435.1 Pycnonotus jocosus | reverse complement strand
TTTTTTTTTTTTTTGTTTGGTTATTTGGTTTTTTTCTTTTTTTTTGTTTTTTGTAGAAATAATGGGATTTCTAAGTAAGATCTTAAACGGCCTTGGTTTTGTAACATTAATTTGTCAATAATGGAAAAATTACATCAGAGAAAATACACCTGTTCCTTTAGGTGTAAATCAAAACACGAAGCAAAGATGGTAGAAAAACGATGCATTAACCTCATGTGCTGTGAAAACAGGTGAACGGTACAAATAGCAGATCTGAAGATGGCAGCAGGAGAATATTCCAAAGCTCTCTGGAAATACTGCTTCCAGGTTAAGTGATCACAGAACGATTACAGTAACACACCACTGCTGAGCGATTAATTCTCAGAACAGAAAAGAAGGTGCAGCCCTGTTTTGATCACTTCTCTGCTTCACAGACTTACATTTCAGCTGGAGCCCTGCTTTAAATAAACAGAGCTGAGATTGGAAACTTTTGAAATAACACTCAGAAATAAAATTCAAGCGAGCTCCCCTGCTCGCTTTTCTATCGCTTATCCCTGCTGGCAAAGGAAATGCAACTGTTGGCTTTTGAAAGCCACAAATTTGCAAGGGTCTGGGGCATGAGCTGGCAGGAGGCTCAGACTCCTTGATGTTTGTAATTGAAAAGGACATGAAGTAATGAAGTAATTTCCCTGTCCCTATTCTCCATGTTTATCAGAGGCCTGTCTGCAGTGGAGGAAGGGTGACAGGGTAATCTGAGCCTCCACAGAAAACCTGCTTTTTCTCCAAAGTTATTTAGATTTCCATGAGCGCTGGCAGAATTTTGGAAGGAGTCCAGGCGAGTGAAGGAATTTGGCTGCTCTGAAAATATCATACAGGAACTTTAAAAAATTGAACTGATTTATGCCCTGTAATGTTTTCAATACTGTATAAATTAAGTTTGAGTTCCTAGCCTGGGTTTTAAGAAGAAATTTTATATGTTATGAGCCATGAAAGAACTAGAGGAAAAAATATCTTGTTGTATGATAATTCCACCTCTCCCATAAGAAGTGCTAGACTTTGCATATATAATGTGTTCAAAGGAATAATATGGAAAACGCATTACTTTTTAACATCAAAGGATGTTCCAGAATACCTTGAGGTCCTGACAGCTATTTGGAGTTTGCTAATATCACACAGCACTGTGAAATACATCAGCAATAGAAAGTTTGTGTGTTCTGTTCACCACTGCCTGACTGCAGAGATGGCTTGGGAAGAGTGGAGGCTTCTGAAGTGCAGCATCCAGAAAGTGTAACCTAATCGAGGGAGAAAATTATCTCCTGCAGAGGGCTGCTGGGAGCCACCAAGAGTCTTTCCTTGCAGATGGCAGTGCCTGGGCACTGTCCCCTGCAGACATGCCTGTGTCCAACACTCTGAGCAGAGACGTCCATGGCACGGTCCCAGCAAGTCCTGTAGCATCAATAAACAGCCCCGTGCTTTCTGAGCCTTCCTGATAAACTGTGAGGTCTTCAAAGGAACCCCAATTTGCACATCTGACAAATATAAATATGTTTATCCATGGTGCCTTGTCCCCTCAGACGGCTGTAAATAGCTAAATATATTTTCTTCTTTTAATCAGCCGTGGACACAACCTCAGCTGGGGATCTGAAGGTTGAGTCAGAGTTGATCCCTGATTTGATTAATAACCAGTCTCCTCTGAGGTCTCAATCTTGTTTCTGGTTCAGAGGTCAGCACATCCAAAAGGCCATTAGCAGTGAGCCATCCCCCTGTGTGCTGACAAACACCCACTGCAAGCCCTGACACAGCTGAATACCCACAACAGGCAGCTGGGGGCTCAGGCTGCTCCCCAGCTTCCAGCCCTCAGGAGGAGCATCAGGACGCTGAGGAGAGGAAGCTGCCTTCAGAAGTGTGAAAACAGAAGCTTAGGAGGAGATTGCTTTCATCTGGAGCCTGAAAGAAAAATTGTGAAGTTAGCAGAAATCAAGGGAGACACCAGAGAAGTGACATTATAAAATTAAAGATGTGCTGGCTGTCAAACTCGCCTTCCAAAAAATAGATGAGTGAAGCCATTCACCAGGAATCAAGAAAGAAAAAAGTTATTCATCAGACACCTCTTTCAGAATCAGACATGTACCTTCAGCATGCAGACACACGTGGGGTTGGCACTGACATTCCCTAGGAGTGGAAGAGAGCAGAATCTACTATCCATAACTGATGCTACACAAGCACAAACCACAGCTAACCCTGGACAAAACCCCTCACCTTTCATACCTGTGAAAATGGAACTGTGATAAAATCCAAGGCTGTTTTTAGCTCTGTGGAGAAACCTAGAAATTTAACCTACTGGGAATGGGTGTTTTCACAGACACTCCCAGCAGAGTGGAGAGAGCCACAGATTTACAGTGTAATTAAAACTGTATTTTTCCATTTCATTTTCCACTATATGGCTTCTCTTTTTTTCCTCTCTTGTAGTATTCTGTGGGCCTTAAAGAAGTGCCTCTGTATCTTAGTACACTGAGGTCTTGGGATATTACTTGAAAACAGTACACCAAGAGGAAATTGTGCAATCAATTCCATGAGAATGCCTCCCTCAGCAATAAACACCGCCTGTGCCAAATAAATGGGTGATGTGCGTCATAAATTTCCTTTTCCTGTCAGAGCAGCCACAAGAAATGGATGAAGTTATGCACATTTGTATAAAAATACAAACGCGTTCTTTGCCGTAAGCGCGCACTGCGGGCAGGACACGGCGAGCTGCACCGTGCCTGCCCGGGCTCCCAGAGCCACACAGCCCAAGGCTCAGCTCCTCACACACAAAGGAAAGCACGGGCAGTGTTTCTCACAGCCCCACTGCGCCAATCCCAGCCCAACTGTTCACAAACAATGAAGGAATCTCGGGTTTTTCTGCCTTCAACTCAAGCCCCCGTCAGAGATCACTTGTTAAAGGTGTTTACCACTTGCTGCAGATCAGACCTGGGCACACAGTCTTGGCTGAAGAGCCCGATCCTGACAGTCCAAAACCACTGGCTGCTGGATTATAAAGTTAGGATCTTCTCTTCCTTTTTTTCTAGGTAGTATTTTTCCCACTGTCTGAGCCTACAGAATGAAAAACTTGCTTTGCTTTTACATCCCAACAACCTCACCCAGAACCCTTACACAAACTCAGCTCCTCTGATATAGATATGCACAGGACACCAGTTTAATGCAACTCAGAAACCTCACTCCAAGAGGGGATTCAGCAGCAACATAATTTTGGACTATTTTCTTTATTTTAGTCTTCTTTCTTGTGCCCCATTGCAGTGATATTCCCAAGTGCAGAAGTGTCACACACTGCAGTGACCATCCACATCCCCTCACTCAGCCTGTTCCTGCCCAGGACACACACACTGACCCTAATCAGTATCAACTCTGCCTCTCCATCACCTCTGCTCATATTCCTCCTCATCTCTTCTTTACCAGCCCCTTCTATAAGATTCCTGGGTCAACTGGAGGAAGGAGAGAGCTGTCAACACTGATATATTAGAAATACAATTCAAGCAGCTGCTATTTGTGTTTTATTTTTAGATGACTTTATTTTTTTCCCCTCAGATTCTATAACATTATTCTTTCTCCTGGGTCAAACAACATCTGTTGTATAAAAAGTAAACTCATTTGGATTATCAAGTTTGCATCTTTCCATTTCTATTTTTCTCTAGTTGCCTCACTGGGAATTGTCCTCCGCTGCCCTCTGATATTTCACGAGCAAACGGGTCCATGGGAAGATCTTGGCATGATTTTATCATCCTTAACCATTCCACAGGCCTCAGCAGGATAAACTGCAACTGCTCCACAGCAGGATTTACGTGCCCATGCTGCCCTGAGAAGCAGGAGCAGAGCAGCAAAGGTGCAGCCCCATCTTCCCAGCTTTGCTGCCTGCTCCATAGGTGCAAGGGGCTGCATCAACACCCTCCTGTACTGCTCCTGCTGAGGGCTCACAAAAAAAGTCACCAGTGGCTGCCTTTACCAGTCCATGCAGGCATGACTATAATCTGTCCAGAAACACAGAGAGAAAAATGTCAGCAACTGTAACACAGCTCGAGTCCCCAAGGTTTGAGGTCAGCTGGGCATCTGGCCCAGGCAAGGGCATTCTGTCCTGTCAGGGCTCACAAACCGTGACCCAAACCAACCCTGAGAGTGAAAATCAAATTCCTGCATCCACAGCTGATTTAGTCCAGCAAGAGTAAAGCTGTTCAAACCCATGGAGGGCTTTGCAGCTCTGGCTCTGGCCCCTGTGCCTGAGGACCACTGGCAGCACTCAATGCCTTTGTTTTACTCTTCTTCTTCTCAAAGAATAGAGCTAGAGAAAAAAAAAAATTAAAAGGAAAAATCCCAACTCTTTGGAGACACAAGATTAAATCAATGCTATTGATTTGATCCCAGCTGGCATTTCATACACTGAAATGCTAAACTCTCCCCCTCCAAGTCAAGAGTTAGGGCAAGCAGGACAGACAAAGATGACAGTGGTTGGCCAGATGTGATCCTCACAAGCAAAAGTTGTCATTCTCATGTTTGATTATGGCTGAGAAGAGTTTGTTCAGCCATCAGAGGACAGAGCCACGCAGGAGCCAATGAAGAAAGGATTGTCTTGCCTGGAAGGGCAGGGAGGGACCTCAGGAAGCCAAAGTAAACTCTGATGAGGCCACAACATTTTTCCTGTGGCTCATACCTGACCTTTAGTGCTTGCTTTCCTCTTCTGTTGCTATCTCTGTTTTCTAGCAGTAGTGAGGATCAGAGCTGTAACAGTTTCCATCACGTCTTTCATTAAAAAAAGCTTGACTTTTCCATAAGGCTTTGCTCTAAGAAAATGACAATTTACAGACATGAAAATCTTTGCTGGTACTTCCTAAGGTTAAGATTAAAAAAAGGCTATCTCCATATGTTCGCTTTTGTTCTTTTAGGTAAGTAAGTATGTTCCCTCTAATCCTTCTAAATTGCTGGGACAGAATGGATTCCACAGCAGAAGAAGAAAGAAAAGGAGCCCACAATGAGAGCAACCATGTGTACAACTGATCTTCATTCTGGTCTGAATCTCCAGCATATTTCTGAGCAGCAGCAAAAGCTTCACTGCTGACCATGCCAGCAGTCATTTTGCCATCACAGGGCTGGCCACAGGAAGATCCCCCCAGCTTTAAGGATGCAATCCCAGAGGAGCACAAGAACAACTCTACATGGCCTCCTCCTCCCAGACACAGCTCAGGCAGGAACATGGATCAGTCTAACTCCACTTCCAGAGGGAACATGAAGGACACTTTCCTGCTCCTCACAACCAGATTCCCTTTGGGACACCAAGCTCAGGTGTGTCCTCAGGTGAGAGACAGCCTGCCCTTGACCCCAGGGCAGCACAGGAGGCTTGGGTGGGAGCATGGAGACACCTGCACCATCTCTCATGCTCAAGGGTTGCTGCCAAACCCACTGAGGGGCTCACACTCAGGCAGGTAAAGCCTTGCAGTCCTTCAGTCAACACACAAAGAACAGATATTTACAGAAATTAAATCCTCCCAACATCATCTCTTTCAAGCAGATTCTCCTGTTGAATCTTGAGAGGGAACAGGCATTTTTGCTGCAGCAGTAAAAATCAGCATCCTGTGCTGGGCATTTCCTCCTTTTCTCTGCTCCAGCCCAAGGCAAGGCAAGAACCTCCAGATTCTGTTGTGTCCAAAGTCTCCCTCTGCCAAGACATCCAAGAAATCAAGAGGGACATTTTGGAGGAAGATTGTGGACTTGCATCTATAGCCTAGAATCACAGTGCTCCTTGTCTAGGAAAAAAACCCAAAACTGCTGGGAATTGCAAAAGAGCAGGATTTTGTACAATGGCTTGAATAGCTGATGGTTCCAGTCCAGTCAGAAAGCCTCACAAGAAGGGCCTGACTTTGCAGCCTGGAGTATTTCTGTTCCCAAGGGCCATGGGGGTATGGAGAATCGTGACACAGTTTTTATGGTTAACTGAATATTTCTGTTCAATCTCTGAAGGTCTTGGGGTTGGTTTGAATTGTGAATGATGGCTCCTATCCCAGCTCTGTGTGTGACATACTCCTCTAGTGACAGAGTTCACACACTGAGCCTCAGTCAAGAATCCACACATACCCTGAGAGCTGCTGGCACCCACAGTGTATAATTAAGATCATATGAGACTCAGCATTTCTTTCCCTTGCCCAGCTACAACCAAGAAAAGGGCCAAAGAAATCCCTTTGCCCTTAAGAATTGGAAGGTAAATCCTATAATTTGACTTTTCCTTACGTGCCTTCATTTCTAGCCGTAATTTCTATTTAAATGTTTCTTTACACTCTCCACAACCACCATTGTCATGGCACATTATAGCATGCTCATTTCCTGCAAGTTAGCAAGGCAGTGTTTTAAAGAGCAGCTAAAATCATTAAAAGAACAAGTTCCCAATCAAAATCTTTCTGGGATCAATGGTTCTATGAGGAGGGAGGTTACATGAGCAGTACAATGTGGATCCTCACCTCAGAGGTGCCAAGAGATTATTTTGGCAAGTTACTCTACAGACCTGAACATGAAGGAATAAAAGGTTGGTTTGGCAAGTTGAAAGAGCAAGGGATAATTCCACAGATTTTACAGCAATAGCCAGTCCTTCTTCAAGGCATTTAAAAAGCAAGAATAATAGATTCTCCTTTTCTTATTAGAGGTTTATTTTACAATTTTGTGCATCAGTCTGTTGATTGATCATCAGCCAATGAAGAAGAAAAAAACCACTATTTTTGAGAAATACTAATTGCTGTCATTTAGAGTGTTGTCAGGATTGTGACTTATAACTTCCAGCTAAATGTAAATACAAGCCTCAAATGCTTAAAGCCTTCCTTCAGTGGTCAGGGCTGGTTAAGAGTGGGGCAGAAGAAATGAGCATTTGGACAGTTTGCCAAGGGCATTTCTTACCTGGCACAGCTGTGTTGTATGGACTGGCCCTGGGCTTTGATTGACATGCTTTCCATAATCCAAGGGAAAGCAAAATAAGATTGCCTCTTGTACAGCTCAAACGAAATCAGCTGTCTTCTGTAGCTGGGTAAATTCAGAGCAACTTGCTGAACTTGCTCTGAATACACACCAGGAGGAAAAAAAAGGGAGGATTTTAGTACTGAATTTTTATGATTTGAAACAGCCACCACATTGTGAAGTCCTTTGAGTGGGTAAGGAAAGCCACATCTGAGAGTTTCAATGGTCAATTTGTGTAATATTCCATGCCCTGCCTTCAGTTTGATTGCTGAGCTTTTCCTCTTCTACAGCAACAACTTTGAGTTCTTTTCATACAAATCTATGTGGGAAAAAAAAAAGAAAAGTATTATTCATCCTACTGCCCAGCCTGTAAGAAACAAGCCCTTCAGTGGAGATGTGTCTTCTTCAGGACCCAGAAGCAAGTTGACTGAATAGCCTCTCTTCCCAGGCAGGGGTGGAGGAGAAACAATGAATTAGGGAACAATAAATCAACCCTCAGCTGGGGACAGGAGAAAAAAGAAGAAACAAAAGAGGAAAATTGAAAAGAGAAGAAGAAATGGATGGAAGAGAGCAAGAGAAAGGCAGAAAGAAATAAAATATAAAATATAATATAGCATATATACAACATATAATTGTATAAAATATACAATATAATTGTAGAAAAATATAATTGGCTTCCAAACTCCTAGCCTCTGTTAGAGTTAAAGGGAAACCCTTTGTGCTCCTCAGAGTTCCTCTTTACATGATGAATGTTTGGGTGTAGGAAGAAGCCTGTGGAGGGAAACCCAGCACTCTCACCTTTGTGCACAGGTTCTGCAGGGCTGCTCTTTGTTTCCTTACAACACACTGGTACAGTGACCAGCACTGCTGACAATATTCCAGGTGGGATGCAATGCCTTTGCCAGCAACAGACACCTTGCCTCTTTTTGGTTTTTTATCCTGTCCCTCCATTAATGCAGCCTTGTCTCTTGCTTGCCCTTCTGCCACAGATGCAATCTAGGCAGACGCTCTAGACAGATGAATTCTAGGCAGAAAAAACCTCCAACCATGGTTTCCAGGGTTTTTCCAAAGGAAACTAACCCCCCAACACATCAAATCCCTCTCTCCATCCCTCTGCTGAATGCTCTCTCTGTTAAGGCATATTCCTCAGACTGATCCCCCCCTTCAGGATTAATTACTCTACATATCTCCACATTGAACTCCATTTCACCCTTTGTTAGCAGAGCCATTGAAGAGATTTTGGCCCTGGTGAATCTGCTTAGGCTGTGCCCAGCCATACACCAAATTCTCTGTTCCCTGGGCCCACTGCCAAGCTGTAGTGACTCCTCAGACACCCATGCACGGTGTTCCTGAGCAGCAGGCTGGCTCCTTACGGGGTCCAGCAAACACTGACTGCTCTGACACACGTGGCAGTACCTGGGGCTGGCAGCCCCTTGCCACAGCCCCAGGCACTGCTGACCTTGCTGACAAGTGTCCCCATCCAGCAGAGACACGAAAGGACTCCAGGCTGGTGGGGCTGGGAAGTCAGAAGGGGGTCCTGCTAGGATGCTGTGCTGCTGGTGGTGCCAAATCTGGGCTGCCTTAGAGACATGAGCACGGTGGGGCACCTTTGTGCTGTCAGGATTACGCATCACAGAGATCCTGAAACAAGTCCCAAGAACAGCCTTCTGCCAGCTTGAAAAGTTTTCATCTGTGCTTATTGTCTCATACCTGCCCTCGAGCTGGTTTTGATCCAACAGCCTCTATTACCTCCTCTTCCTTTACCTTTTGCCTTAGCTATTAATCTCTGATGTGGAACTTTGTGAAATGCTCTTTGAAACTCTAAGCACACTGCTGAATTCCCCTTATCTAGCCTGGCAGTAATATCTTCAAAGAACTCCAGGAGGTTAGTTAAGTATGACCTCCTCTAGCTTCAAGCTCAGCTTCCCAGCAAGCCCTTCACTCCTTTGCTAGAGATGAGAGGAAGAGGACGGGGAACTCTGGGACAAAGAGGCACATCAGTGTTACAATGCTGCCAGCAGCAGACACAGCACCACTCCTGCTGCCCAGCACATTTTTAAATTACCTTGGCGACACCAGGCTCTCTGACTGCACCTTCTGTTCTGCCAGGACCCAACGCAAATCATGTCTCAAAGGCAAGCTGTCACCACCCACACAGGGGGGAATCTCCAGAAGGGCACCAGGGATTTCTGAAATTAGGCTGAGGACCCAGCTGCACATTCTGCACCTTTGGGTAGTGCCTCAAGTCCCTTTAATTTCTGCCTATTGTTCTCATCTTTCACGCCCTCCAACCATGCTGCCATTTCAGACTTATGTAATGCTACAGCAAATGTTTTCACCATGAAGTTGCCCAAGCACTAGAACAAGCCTTCCAAGAGAGGCATCTCCATCCTTGAAGACAGCAGAAAATCAGACAAAGTCCCAAGTAACACTACCTACTTCGAAGCCAGCCCTGCTTTGAGCAGAAGGGTGGACCACAGGATATGTTAGAATAAGGCTTATTGGGGATTTTTATCTTTCCTTTGGATTCTGGTACCATCTTCCAGTTCTTGACTAGGAAGCTCAGGCACCCAAGCCTAATTGTAATCCAGCCTGCCAGAACCTTGGGTGGGGTTAGATACAGCTTGGTGAGTTCCCTCCCTTCTGCACCAGCCCAAGCAGTATTTATCTCTACAATGAATTGAGTCCACGCTTTAATTTCACCTCCACTTGAAATGTGCCGAATTTCCCCTTGCACTGTGCTTCCTGCTCCCCCAGAGCACCTTGCTGTGTTTCCATTCACACATCACCTCTCGCTGGTTTCTCATTTACATCATAATACCGGAGCTGCTGTTTACACTGAGCTGCACAAAGGTATGTTTTACATCTCACTGTGGTGTGATCATTAACATCACACTGCTGGCCCCAGGGAGTTTCATGACTGGATTCAGATCCATCTGTCCTGTGTTCCCAACAGGGGTTCCCGCTGCAGGCCTGAATATTTTGGCAGGAGACAATTCAAAATGTGCAAAACACTACATGTCAGGAAGAATGTGTTACCTTAAATGATGATCTATTATACGAATGCTCTTGTTGTTTTGTATCCCTCTTTAAAGAGCAGCCTCTTCAGAAATCATGGTGCAGTCTATGCTCCATCACAGTAAAAGTGCTAGGTACACCTGCAGTGAGGTAAACTCCCTTAACATTCTCCACCTATAGATAAAATCCCCTCAAAAGAATAAAAAATACATGAGATACCATTCCTTATTTACAACTGATACAAGGTTACAAGATTTTGGTGTATTCCCTTTATAGGTGTGCATCTCCAAGGTGTATATATAAAGTTTCTACCACGTGGATCTGCATAGTTTGCCTGGAAACTCAAATACAGACAGGCACGGCAGGGCTGCAGATTCCATCCACAGGGGCACAGACTGATGGAGCTCTGAGCATTAATCATGGGGAGAAGCCAGGTGTTTCACAGTGCCAGCAGCCACACCAACCACAGGCAGTGGGATCCAGGCTGGGGGAAGGAGACATCTGCTTTGGAAGTGAACATCCACCTGGCAGCATGAGCTACAGAGAAAAATGAGGATGGTGAACATGTCTTTTCCTTTTAGAAGGTCCTGTAGAGGTTCTGTCACTTTGAGGGTCGGGTTCAGTAGGACATTGTCCTTTTTTTTATTTCTCTTCTGTTGTATTTACACCTAGGGCTTGCTGCAGCTGCCCTTGAACTCCCTCCCACCAGATTAGATTTTAAGGAACATGTGTGGATGGACAAAATCTGGCAACTATTTATCTTCTTTATCAGAATTTAGTTCACTTTCTGCCTGCTTCTCCTCTATATCCTTGGAGGGAAGTGACACTTTCATCTGCATTGGTGGGAAATGTCTCCTCAGCACTGAGGACAAAAAGTCATTCCTGACACTTGGCACAGAGTAGGCTCAAAACCACAGCCTGAAAGTGACTGGGTTCTCCGAAGAAAATATGAAAAAAAAAATTACTAACTGAATAATAAATATGACAGAACTTATCCTAAACAACAGCAATCTCTCTAGGCTTCTCAGAAGTTGCAAGGCACACACTTGCAAACAGAGGTGCCCTCAGGAGAGATCCACAACACAAACTGGGCCCCTAGGCTGGCTTTGGGCTGCATCCTTTCATCTGCAATACACAGCTCAGGCTGACCTTTAACTAGGAAAAATAAAAAAGGGAGGTGACTCTCACTGAGTCACAGAGAGGGGAAAGTAATAAGGTGTGAATTACGACTGGGGACGAATGGAGAATATTTAGAAAATCCTAGGAGGCAGAGTATTTTGAAAAGGCTTCTGGATGAGCAGACACACTGGCAGCACTGGCTTTGCAGAAGTAGTTGCTTTGGTGCAAGTTTGCCAGTGGGTTTTCTTAGGTTTTCTCAGGATAGATCCCTGAAGTCTGAGATGTCAAAATCCACAGACACTTCTGAAAATCTTATATATGTATATATATATGTATTATTGTGGGAATTTATACATTCCCACAATGCTCCAGTAATTGTAGCCTTGAATTTCCATAGCACTAAGTGCTGCTACAAGAGTCAAGACAGATATTGCTGTGTCCAGATCTGGCAGATTCAGCTCCAGGATATGACAGGGAAACTCCATCTCACCCTCTCTCCCTCACTGCAAGTAACAAGCCCAAAGAAAAGGAGAATCCTCAGCATTTGTCCAATGGAATAAGAAGTAAAAAAAAAAAAATCTCCAGATCAATCTTTTTTCTTCAGTGTAGGACTACAAAGTCAATATAACTGTGTTGCATGGGCACCCAACCTGACTTTATCCATTTATCCTTCACTTCTTTGCCCACCCTGCACAGGGTACGTGGTTTGAAGTGAGTTAAGCCACACTTGTATCTACTCATGGCTACAGGAGGAACAGGAGGACCCTCTCAGCTGAATTATCTCCACATGGCCAACTCAGACAAGGCTCCAGGATCCCTGACCTTGCCAACCAGCCCAAAGCTGCCTTTATTTGGGCCAGCAGGGGAGAGCCCAGAGACTGTGCCTGCTGCAATGTAACTTCACACCACTCAGAAGAGTCGTGTGGAGGAAGATGGAGGGAAAAAAAATCACTGAGAATTAATCAAGCCATCATCAGTGGCTCCAGGTGCAATAGCTGTACAAGAAAAACAAATAAATCAGCCCATGGTTAAAAATAGCCTTTTTGATTACTGTCTTCAGTCTTCGTCTAAAGACAGAGTAACAACATAACGTTCTCTCAGGAACTAACCCCTGGCCAATATTTTACGGCTCCTTCCCTTAGAGCAAGTCAATATGTGCAGAGGACAGAGAGGTAGATTGATGAGAGGTAAAAGATACCTGTACTGTACTGGACACATTTGCTCCTGCTGGGCACAGGGCACTGCCCACGGGGGCACAGGAGAAAGGTCCAGCACCTTGATGGCCAAAAAGCCACATCAAGTGAGTCGAGCCATCAGCTGGTCAGCCACAGGCTGTGAGTGCTCATTTTGGGCCACTGACCAAAGCACTTTGGGCCACTGACCTCTTAGGAAATGTTTGTATGGATATCCGTGTCTCACAACAGGGGCTGCAGCACCTCTGGGCTCTCTGCTGGGTCTGCACGGTCACAGCTGCCCCCAGCACAGGTGTGTCCCTCCCTCCAGGCAGCTGTCGGGTCCTAACCGCGTTCATAAAATGGGAGATACGTCCAAGATACAAAGCAAGAATACAAGTAACGCAGGGTTTATTTTAACTCCTTTATATGAGGCGATGGCGCGGCCGGCGGGCGGCGGGGCCGGGGCCTGACAGCGCCGGGGGGCTCGGCTGGGCTCGGCTGTGCCACCTTTCGCTGTAACCAGCGCCTGTATCCCTCTGGATAGCCTCTGATTCGAGACAGTCCCTGTTATATTTCTTTACTGGACCATCCCAGTTAATAGTCATGGGATCATGGAATACCCTGAGCTAGAAGAGGTTGATGGGAGTAATCAAATCTGACTCCTGTCTCTGCACAGTGCAGCCCCGAGAATCCCACCTGTGTGCATTGTCCAAATGCTTCTTGAACTCTTCCAGGATGATGCTGTGACCACTTTCCTGAGGAGTCTGTTCCAGTGCCCAGCCACACTCTGGGTGAAGAATCTTTTCCTAATATTCAACCTCAACCTCCCCTGACTTTGTGCCATTCCCTTGGGTCCTGTCACTGGGCACCAGAGACATCAGTGGCTGCCCCTCTACATCCCCTGGGAGACCATGACAAGGTTTTCCCTCAGTCTCTTCAACTGGCCCAGACTCTTCAGTCTCTCCTCACACTGAAGTTTTCTCCTGAGCTTCTATTTAAAGAGGGGAAATCACTCTGATTGCGCTCCTTGCTTGCAGTTTGTGTTTGCTTGTTCTGGCATTCATCTGCGGCTCAGTGTTTACATGGGATACACAACCTGTAAGTCTAAGATTTAATTACACAGAAAGATGTTCCAGGAATGTTACACATAAATACATGGACTCAGTATAGTCTGATTCATCCAGATTAATTTTTTCAGACTTCTGATCTCACATCATTTGGCCAAGAATGATCTCATTTGACCAAGAAGTACCAACACTGACAGCAAGAAGTCCATATCCCATAACCATGGGCCCTCCTGCTGGCATCTGGCTCGAGGAGTCTCTGACAATTATGAAGAATGAGAGTTGGAGAATTTCTGAGCCTGCAGGGAAACAGTACATGGACCTGACTGGACAACCCTGAAAACTGGGTAGCTCTTCTGAAATCATCCTCCAAAACAGATCTTCTGACTCACTGCACAGTGAGTCACTGACCTGGCTCCACAGGAGCAGCCACAATCCTGCACTGTCCAGAGTTTCTTCACTGGCTCAACACAGCCAGAAACTCACTGCCACATCCACATCCAGCCAGAAACTCACTGCCCAAAAGCCTCAGGATCTGTGCAGTGCAGTGTTCTCCCTTAGACCAGGTGAGTCATGGTTATGGATCCTCCATCCATTGAGGACAGTCTCCTGGCAAAAGTGCTGAATTCAATGTGAGGATAATGGGGGGAAAAAAAGTAACGTTTAGATATTTCCACAACATATCAATAGTGATTGTGTATCTCAACCATCTTGCCAACAAACTGCAATAAACCTGAGCATGTCAAGAAAGTCCTGTCTCTGGTTACTCCTTGCTTTTTAATCTCTGCAGGATGATATAACCCACTTCTGTAAAATCCACCAGGATGGATTGTTTGTGGGATAGCTGTTTGTGGGACTGGCATGTCTACACACTTCTGTTGAAATAAAGACAGGAAAGAAAGGCATTTGGAAACATGTCTCAAATCTCAAACATAACTTGACAACTAGTGGGCAAAAGATAACAGGGTGACATTTCCAGAAACTTATACATGATGCAGGTGTATATGAGTCAAAGCAGAAAAGGGACATGGCTCAGATCTTTTGTGTTCTCCTAGAGGAGTTCAATGTCATTTAAAATTTAGAATATTAGCAATATTTTTAGCTATGTTAAAACAGCATATATTTCAGAGAGGGATCACTTATTTGTTAATTCCCTATTGTGAACAAGAAGAGTATCATTTTCCTTACACCTTTAGGGAACAAACAATTTTCCCATTTTCTATGACACTAATACACTTTTAATGGCTGTAAATTGTGCACACGTAAGAAGTGAAAGATTCCTATCATTTCAATCTACATGAAAATTTCAGCTGCAGCATTTACCTTATTCTGACTCACTGATTTTAAAATTACACGAATGCCCCCACAGATCTTTTGAATTAAAATAAGATACAGCTTCTGGTTTAGAGTGTGAAGTTAGCCTCCTGAGGTAGGCAAAGCAATACTGTACAAATCCCAATTCTAGCATTTTTTTCCACATCAAAATGAGCATTTTCTTGAGAAAATTTAACTGGTACTCACTCACAGCCCCCAGGTATCAAATGCCCTGATCTGGAGCAGAACGTTTATTCATCACCACATCAGGAAACAAATTTCCTTGGGCCACACCAGCAGCAAGGGTAGCTGGAACAGGGTTGGCTGGATGAACCTCTCAACCCACAGAAAGGAGAAAGCAGCAGCTGTGATGAGATCCAAGGCTACACCACTTTCTCTTAAGATGTTGCAAAATGAAATCCACACTTTTCATCAGAATTTATATTGCAGTCAGAGGCCAGTTTGCTGTTAGCTTGTGAGAGTAGATCTGCTGCTGCAGTCTACCATCCACCATTAGCACATTTCTCTCTTCGCTGGCTTTCTGCAACCTCATCATGAGACACCAACTGTTACTAATCAAATTATTAGCAGCTGGAATAAATGCACAGCAGTGGCCCATCCTAAAACCTTTCTGGTAGAGAGACCTTGTTGAAGGTGAGAACAGGCAGCTGGGTGAGCAATTACAACAGCGTGGACAAAGTGTCACAACAGAGTCTCCAACTTATGGTTTCCAAAGCTTCTCCTAACACCCTCTTCCAGCCTCCACGTTGTGGAGTGACAAGCACCCAAGATGCAGGAAGCAGGAATTGGCTATTTGCACCCAGTGCTCGAGGAATGTGCCTCCACAGGGAACCTGTGTCCTTTTATTAAAGGTCATTCATCAGGTGCAGTGTCAAAACACACAACTTGTCTTCTAAGCTGGTGGTACAAAATGTTTCAGAAGTACCTGTGAAACTTCCCAATGACTGGGGAGGAAGAGCACATTCCATTTTGAGGGTTGGGGAGAGGAGGAAGAGAGAGAGAGACAGAGCCAGATGCCACCACAGAGCAGATAAACCCAGAAGGTGCAGCTTCTGGAGGAGAACAACACATTCGTAATACAATTATGGCAGAATGGGAAAAAGACTGATAAACTAAATAGCCTTAACTCACTCCCTAACTTCTAAGTGGTGATGTGTGCACTGGTTTAACTTTCCACCAAGATTACAGCTGTGTGACATTGGAGCCTATGAATTTAGATAGCTCATTGGTTGTAGGAGACTAAACACGTACCCATATCAAGTATGTTTTCAGATCCTTCAAACATGAGGAGAATTCAGGTAGAGGATCATGTGCTGCTGCTGCCTCGAGTCTCTGACACAACTCTGAATTTCTATTACAGCTTTTATACATAACTTTCAGACTTCATTAATTCTGGTGGAATTATGATTCGTCTTTCACTTTTTTTAAGGTTATGTGTGACAAAAAAATTATGCTTTCAATTTGTAAAACCAAATACCTACGTGGGACCTGTCGCCACCAACAGAAGCTCCAAACAATCATGCTTATGGGGTTAATTGGCATTTTAAAATAAATCACTGCCTCCAGATTGATTTATTTTCCCCCCTCTCTTTACACAACATTACAGCATTTCTCTATAATTATTCAATGCTAAGTTCATGGGTTTGAGGCAGACGACTGCAGACTTAGGAAATGGTGTTTTATTTGTTGCCATGGAAACATCTTGCTGTAGATGTACTCTAATCCCATGACAACTCTGTCTCTCAAGAACCATTTTTTCTGACATAATAAAAATCTGATCAAGGTCAGATTTAATAACAATCTCAGTTCCCAGACTTTATTTCGTAAAGCTTTAGCAGAGGGGTTTTTTTTCTGAAGGGATTTTTTGGAAACTTTGTTTATTTTCTTAGCCAGACTGGAATTTATGCCCTCAAATACATAAACCTGGTGTGGTGTCGTGTTAATTTACAGTGCACCTTTTGGTATGGTTTAATTGCATCATTAAAAGAAAGTTACTTATAATTGTTTATATTGTCTTGACAGATGTTAACATTTTTACCTAACATCGTTCCCACTAATACATACATTTGGGATATCAATAATGCTTATCATTTCCTAACAACTGGTGTTTACATAGTAGCAAATGCCAATGTAGCTTCACTTTTTGTTGAGCTACACTTTTCATACTATAACATTTTTTAAACTATTTATCAAGGGCACATTCAAACCTGCAGGACTGGAGACAAGCACCAGTGCTTTATGTGTTCCACCAAAAAATTAAAACCAACATACATGCAGGAGAGTCATACCAACACAAAAAACAAAAGTGACTTGGCAGAGGGGAACTTACCAGGTGCTCTACAAGATATATCAGAGAAGGTCCAGCAAAAAAAGGATGGGTAATGGTCTCTGCCAAGTGTGGTCTCTGGAAATTAAGTTCAACCAGTGATCGGTATAATGGAAAAGACAATTTCTGGGACCAATGTAAAAATGCAAGGAGTTTGTTCAGAAAAGTTTTATACTGTCATGCACTACCAGCACAAAGATACATGAAACCACAGAAACCATCTTTTAACCTAAGGATTGTAACAAATTTTGTGCATTATTAACTTGCTCAAAACCAACAGCTTTTCCATATTGATTTTCAAGTGTGGCACCACAGGAAGGATATAAACCCTTCTTATAGCCCAGGAAAAACTGAGCTACATCTGTTCTTTGACATTACAGGTGATAAAGCATCACTTTGATGGCTCAGCTGAGATCAGAGCATATCCTAGGTACCACATAGGCACACACTAAGATACAGCATCTGCCCTGCAGAGCTTTCATTTTAAGTACTGCAAGACACTGTGAAAAAGGAATTATTCATATTCCTGTTCTAGAGGTCAGACAGCTGAACTTCGGGCTTTACGTACAAGATTGTCCTTCTTTTTGCATTATCAGTATAAGCAAGGATTATTGTCAGTATTATTGTGACCAAATAAGAAAATCTGAGGCAGCTTCAGTGAAGATTATGTTGTGGCATACAAACCATTTAAAGCATTCCTGCCTGGCCCACAGGCACGGGGACAGAAAACACTGATGTGACTGCTGTCAAACTTTGAGGTGCTGATCACAAACCCTGTGCCCTTGCTGCTGATGTTGCAAACGTGAAGGCATTTTTTACACACACCAAAAGATGGTTTCTGCTCTGGAAAGCAGTGGGTCCTGTGAGGGCAGAGCTGCAAGATGTGTGTGTCAGTAAACACAGCAGCACCAGGCTGTCACTCCCAGCGTTCAATCTTGCAGGTGAAAATGCAATATAACAGAAAAGGCCACCCAGCAGGACAAGTCAGGCAGGCACTGTGCAGCAAAGAGAACAGCAAATCTCACTCACCCAGGCTGCCCTGCCACCCTCTTCAATAGAGTCAGCTAAAGGATTTGTGCTCTTCTCCACGCTTACCTTCAAGCCTAAAGAAAGAGAGGTTTAGAGACTTATCCCACTGAGGGGACCAAGATTGTACAAGAGCTGAGTGGTGTGCAAACACAGAACAAAAGGATACTGTTGAAACTAAAGAGCTCAGAAGTTGCTGCTGCATTAAAGATTATCAATGTCTGTTTTTCTTCTCCACATACTCCAAGCAGGATCCCCAATCCACCCTGTTAAACACTAGACCTTAATCACGAAGTACTAAGAACAAGTTACAGACAGAAGTATCAATTCCAAATATTGGCTGATTTTTCATTATTTCCTCTTGGAAAGAATGTCAATTCTCAGCTATTTTTACCCAAGGTTTTTCTATAGAAAAATAGAAATTATCTAAAGAAATCTGTGTGGTTTGTTCTTTGATTTTGGATGGGTCTAGGGGGGTTTTTTGGGGGGTGGGAGAAGAGGGGGAGGTGCAGGGAAGGAAGGGATTTCAGAGCTCATATTTGGAGCACTCATAAAAGCAAAGTTGCCTTGACAACTGTAGCCATCTTTACATAGTAATTCTCTTTGAAGGGTAGAAGGCTGTTTTAATTCCTCGTTTTTCCTCTGTCTACAAGGAGATCCCCTCCCACTCCCACTCCCAGGTAGGATTCTGTTGTCATACACTAGTTTTACTTCAGTGTATACCCAGAGTACAGCCTGTTCTCATTTACTAAATCTGGAGTTTTAATAGATGTTATTTGACTGTTAAAAGCATTTCATATTAAGATTTTCAGATTTAATTGACAGATATTCAATTTCAAAGTCCTACTCTCCTCTTCATAAATTGCTAATAGTATTTTATCCTAAACAGAGCTAACCTAATAAACAGATGAAACTTTGTTGTCATTTCAGCTGCTTGGGGCTCTGGGCTGTATATAATTGCTCTCTTCATTTTACAGTTTTTCTGCTTCAGATTAAACTTTTTCAGGCTGTTGCAATGCCAAAACACACGTTCTGACAGGAAACTAGCATCAAAGGCAAAGGGCTCACAGACATCTTTTGGTGCTTTGAAACCGTAGAGGAAGAGAAGTAAGTGCTTAATTTACAACAGTTATTGCAGGGGAGCAGAGGAGGGGGAGAAACAAAACTCTGTGAGGGAGGAACTCAAAGACAGCTCTGAACATGAACAGGCACAGGCTTCCAAGAGAGGTGGTGGATGCCCCATCCATGGGAATTTTGAAGGTGAGGTGGAACAGGGATCTGAGCAACATGATCTACATGAAGGTGATGGAATTGTTGGCCTTTAAAAGTCCCTTCCAACCCCAGATGTTGTGTGATTCTCCCCTTGGTATCCTGAATATTATACAGATTGAAATAAACCAGCTAGGGAGGAGAATTCTTTTCTGCTACAAAATGAAGATAAGCCAAATAAAATAATTCATCATGATAAAAATTGCTCCATGCTAGGAGCTGGGAGGGGTTATGTGTGTGTGGCTTCCAAGGAAGAATTTGAATTTTTCAAGGAGAACAGACATTTTTCACTAAACCTTCGATGCAATTTTCCACTCAGTAAAAAAACCCACTTTTCACAGATTGTCTTTAAATAGCTCTAGTTATAAAAACAGCACCCACACATCTTCATGCTCACCTTTACAGGAATGGAGGTATCAATTTATAACAGAGGAATAGTGGAGATGTATGTTAATCCATGCAGCCTCAACCCCTCCTGCAGTCCCCCACAAGGAATGAACCATGGTTTAAGGACAGCAACTCTTGTTACACACACACAGGTCCCTCAAACACAGAGCCAGATGCTGATTATGGGATGTGGGTACACAATTCCTTCTCCTCCACCGCCAACACACAGGGGCAGCACTGTCAGAACAGGTTCATGCTAAACCTGGCCCTTTTCACCTCAATATGCAGAACTGGAAATTCAATTTCCTCAGTTGGAAGGCTTGAAGCAGATCCTTGTGGGTTACTCAAGGGAATTTGGTGGCAAATATGGTTAAGAAGGGAATATTCCTACCACTGGCACCTGCAGCCAAACTCACCCCATAGGGCACTGCTGGATCCCCACATGTTATTGGAAAAAACCAGTGCAGCAGCAGTTCAGAATGAAGCTAAAGTAGATTTATGTGTGTGTGTGCCCATGCCTAAACATAGGCAGAAAAGCAAACATAATGACCAAGCACAAGAACTTGAAATATAATTTTTAAATGCTCCAGAAGAACTCTAGAATGTCCTGGTTAAATACCATTTTTGTTCAATGAAATGTTTTGTTGTCATTAGATTTTGAGTAAGCAGAACATTATTTATGGCTATTTTTTTTCTCTACAGGTAAGAAATTCATGGGCAAATATTCCCATTTTTCCATATTCAAAAATATGGACTCTATTTTAATTGAGATCGTTATTCTTGGTGAATATACAAAAGTATATTTATATTTTGAGAATCATTTTGAACAACACTTTAAAATGCTTGACCTGGAAACCAATATAATAATTTTTTTTTAAATAAGCTTTTTCCTAAGATCAATTCTTTGGTCAAGTGACAGGGGAATCTTTGGATGGCCTAAGACATTGTGATCCACTGAGGCTTTGACTTGGACATGTTGAATAACTTCTACAAGACCCCAATCCCTCTGAGCCTCAGTTTCCTTCACTGTAAAAGGCTACAAGGACTCTGTCTTTAAAAAGCACTCTGAGGTCTGCAGATGAAGCAAACCATACAATAATTGCCATCAATCAGAGCAACATCCAAGCAATCAGCAGCCAAATGTGGCTCATCTCCCAGATTAGTATCTGGATAAACAAAGATAGAAACAAATAATTAGACAGGAGAAGCCTGTTTTCATAGGAATCACATGTAATAATAAGGATATTTATTATGCTTTGGGGAGGATAAAAGGAAATAAAGATGAGTGGACACACATCGAGCTTCTCTTATGGAATTGTATCTTGTTTGTAAAATCAACTGGCCCCTATTCCTCCTACTCAGAGGAATCTTTGATAATTCACATGTGAAATTAAAGGCATCTTATTTATTCAGTTATTTATTATTCTCTGTAAAATTAGTTAGGAATTTGTCCCTGTGAATAATGTTAGCCATAATAGTTAATTTACTCCTATTCATTGGCAGTAATAAAAATGTACAAGGGGATGCAGAAACATTATTATTTCTTGCTTGAAGTGCAATTTCATGTGGTGAGAAAAACATGCTAATATGCTGCAAAGTGCTACAGGAATTTAGTTCTCAAAGGAATGGTGGTATTAAATGTATTCTGACAAGAAGGGGCTTTGGAAGGGAAACATTTATCTTCATAGAGTCATTAAATTTACTGAGCAGCACCGCATTCTTACTGCAATCTGCTCACTCCATTAAAGGCAGAGCTGTGGAACAGTCTCTTCTGTATTAGGAACATTTAGGAAATATCTACATTTTTGAAAATTGTAATAATGGAGGGAGAGAAGACTCAAGGAGGAGGAAATAATACGTCCTTCTTTAAAAAAACCTTCTGCATTAAAAAAAACAAACCCAAAACAACAAAAAAAACCCCAAATACCAAAAAAACCCCTACAAACCCATGAAAATCCTCAGAAATCAACACTCAAAAAGAACAAGTTTCACTCCCTGCCTCTGGGAAGAAACATATTATGGGGTACTTTGAAAGATCAGACTTTAAAACACTGCAATGAGGGCTAATGGCTTTCAAGGCACTGGCAGCACATAACTGGCATGTGAGAGGTGCTCAGAATAAAGGGATGGGAGGAGCAGCTTTGCACATTCATATTTGGCCTGTGACCACCTGCTCATATCCACATTATGGCAGGGAAATGGAATTGGAGCAAGCAGGCAACTCCTGAACCTGGAGGTGCTCTCCTCAGTGACATTTCCCATGCAGTTGGTTATTTTATTTCTCTTTGTCCTTGATAGTTGGATGTATTTTAAGTAAAAAGGTAAAATCTCTTTGTGTATTGCAGTGCTTCAGTGACATTTTGGATGAAGCACAAAGTTCAGACAACCCAATCCAAAAGCTTGGGTCAAAGTCACGCCACAATAATCTGCACAATTGAATAAGCAAGTCCTTCCTCCAGAGGAAGCAGAGGACTTTCTCTGGACAGGAGAAATCTGGAAAGGGTGTTTTTAGAGAGATCTTAAGACACTAACTCCAAAATGAACACATTCCTGAAATTAGCTATGCCTCAGGTGTGGAAATGGTTGCATAAAAGGCACCAGAACCAGGACACACACATTTATATTTTCTAGTTCCCTCATAACCTCATTAATGACTTCCAATGCACTCACTGGAGAAGGAAACTACCTGTGCATGTTCTGACTATGGCAAACATCAGGAACAGAAAGTTAATTAAATGCCAGTCAAATATGACAGTAATTCTGTAAAACCCATATTTCTGAACAACAGCCAGAGCCATCAATATCATTACTGCAGGCTTCATGCATCAATATCACAGAGTGCCAAAGCTCTCTGGGAATTCATTCAGAAACAAAGCAGCACAAAACCATAACAAAAACACCACAAACCCACCTGCCCTCCAAAATGACATGGCACAAACACCTCCACAAGAACAAAACACTGCACAAGCATCAGAACCAGAACCTCATGCTCAGTATAATTGAACCTAACTAAAACTAAGGAAGACCATCATTCTTAATGCCTTTACTCACTGCAGTGGGGATTATCATATCTCCCTTAACTGATTTTGTTATTATCACACCCACCGATTCTCTCAAAATCTCGGAAATGTTTTTGCCTTGCTTGTGAAAGCAAACCAAGATGTTGACAGAACCAATCAATCCCCTTTTCACAGGGATTGAATGCAAAGGGTTTCAAGTGGTTTAAGTGAACTTCCCCTCGAACTTTTCTTTTGTGAGCAGACAATCACGATCAGGGCCCAGAAGCCTAAGTAGTAACTTATTTCTGGATCTAGTAGGTCTGAAGAATGACTTTCTAATGGCTTTACACCACAGTTCTGCACATTAGTATTCTTCCACACTTAACATCTGGGTTAAAGGTTTGAACCTCCTTTGTTCTGTCTCTAAATGGGCCAGATAAATATAGTGGGCAGAAGTCAGACAGCCTGCAGAATAATTGTGCAACCATACCAATTTCTAATATACTTCCAGCCAGTTGCAACCTTGCTGTAACACAGGAGGGGAAAAAAACCCCAGAAAAACTACATCAGGAAACCACAGACTTCCCTAATGGGTTACAGTGCATAATTGAGTATAAAGAATAGTTATTGCCTGAACTACAGTTGAACTGAGATTTCCAGCTTCCCTAGCAAATGTTCTGCTACTGCTGCTAAGCTACAGCAATAATTTCTAATTGTGTGGGTTTTAAGTGAAAAGAGCAAGAAATGCTGTTCGATTGGTTACCGTAAACTATTGCTGCCAACAGCACCAGGTCACTGGAACAAGCCCTGGAAATCAGAGGTCTTTTACCTAAATAACACCAGCAGAAGCTGGGAACTAATGAAGCAGTGCTGCAGGAGCATCACGCCCGTTACACGATTAGAGGGACAGCATTGGACACCGTGAGATTGTCACACACCTTGCTAATGAAGCGTGTTTTACACACATTTAATTAATTAATTATGGCTGAAGTCATTCAGTGCTAGCCAGCAACTGCTTTATTATACACAAACCTGACCACCTTACCCGAGTGCTAATGAGCTATTAAGTGGGACTGCACGTTACCAGCAATTTTGTGGGAAATCAAGTAATAAGAGATCAAATATCAAATAAAAAGCTTTTAATCCGAGTGAGATAATTAATTGCACCTCCTGTCTCACAGCTTTCCTAGTACTTTACAAGAAAAAAGAGCTTTCTCATCAAGTTAATTTGATCCTATTGCCAAAAACTTTTTTTTTTAAATTATGAGTGCCATTTAGCAAGTATGACAGGAATTATTATTATTTGCATAGCAGTTTTTCCTTGGATTTCCAATATACTCTACAGACAGCTCTCCAAAACACACAGAAGGAAGTTCAGCAAACCCCAAGAGATGAACAGGTGAGTGAGGAAGCAAAGAGGGGAGATTCAGAGCTTTCCCCAGCAGTGGGGCTTGGTGGGCTCTGCTCAGAACAGGCTGCAGCCACCTCCGTGTCCCCAGGCCCCTGCACATTCCATCCTGGGACAAGAAAGCGTTGAAAAATGCATTTCCTAATGCACCACTTGGGTTTAAACAAAAATCTAAAGCCACTCTCAACGGCTCCAAAATTTATTTTGGGTGCTCCCAGTTTAATGAAGGATAAATTCTGCTCTGACTTCATTTTTCCCTTTATCATAAGTGTCACAGGACAGCATGGAAGATGATCAGGACATTTGAAGAGGTTTTAAGCAAGCTGGTTTTCTGGAGTCAGAGAAATCAATAACCAAGAAGGCCCCAGCTCAGTTTTGGAGCATTCTTCTTTGGATTCTATGTGCAAATGTGTGACAAATCCCTGGGGCCTCAGCAGAGCTTTTTTCCTGTCGTTTCAGTCAAATCTAAGTTGGCCATGACTTCCACAACACCCATAAACTGTCAAAAGCAATGTGATGAAAGCATACTTTTCTTGTCCCTGGATCCAAAATTAAATGTTCACTATGCTTAAAAGTATTATTATGTTTTAATCCACTGGTTCATACCATCATCTCTGTTATCCATTTCCTTTTTACATCTTGGGGTTTTTTTTCCATTACACCTTCTAGTCCTTCAGCATTCTACAGCCCATTGTTAGTTAGTTCCTATTGAATTTTATAATTTTTACTCTCCCTAATTGGTTTGTCACATCCCTATTTCCTTCTCAACCCCTTTTTCATTTTCCTGCATTCTAGCTTCCTCATACTTATTTACCTCCTACACAAACAATGATATTTATTGATGCTGAATTCAGCCTGCAGGCCAAAAATAATAGTCAGTCCAAAACCAAGTGGTCACAGCTCTTCAGTTTTTCACATATTAATTTCAGAAAAGAGGTTCGATTTGGCTGAATTCCCTCTTCTATATTTCTAGCTACTGAAGAAGCTGCACATACAATAAATATTTAATAGGAAATCCCCTCCAGCTGAATTCAGGCCCCACAGCATCTCATTACCATGTCTTGGAATAGCATCCTCATTGTCACTTGCTTAATTATGCTAAGAAAGAGTTGAATTGTGTGGCTGTTAGGATCAGAAAGTGATTAAATTCACTTGGCAAGACTTTGGATATCTCATTATGGTCCTCATTTAGCATTTCTAATTGAGGCCATTTTTAATTTTTTTTTTTTTTTTCATTTTCTAGAATCACGATTGGGAAAAAAATATTCCCAACAACAGCAAATATTTCCTTAATTTTTCCCTATTTAATACAAATTTCTGCCATGAAGAAGAATCATGAATTGATTAAAAGGAATTTGATGACCTATTGCATCACTAATCCTTTTGAGAGACTCTTACCTCTACTGAAAAGGGGACTGAAACTCCCTGGAGTAGACACCTACTCTGAGATGGAGTTCTCTGTCCTACACATTAACACCTGCTGAGGATCTTGCCCTCTGTAAATGATCACAAATGACAGCTTGCTCCCCAGAAATCCCCCTGACCTCTACTCCTCAGCAGTTTTTTGAGAGCTTGTCTCCTTATTTCAGGTGGAAGCATCAGCACTCTGCAGGTGAAGATGAGGATGCTTCTGGGAAGGAGATGATTTCTGTAAGGGTTGCTACCCGACCTGCAGGAAATTCAATTCTCTGAAGTAAACCAGTGGAAGTATTAGGTATCATTTCAATCACAATTAACATGTCGAAAGGCAACTCAAGTGATGCACAAGTGCCAGATATCTGCACAGGGGGTTAATTTCATCCTAAGAAGTAGGATGACAAGAGAGTGCTCTTTTAAAATCAACACACATCCAGATTACCAGCAGAGATACTGTTCTCATGTTAGGATTGGGAAAGCTTCTCAATGGCATAATGAAAAAAATTCTCCTTGCAACTGTTATATACAGTCAGGAATAGGTTGTTCACAAATAAATATACACATACAAAACAAATTTGGATGAAACTTTCCAAGAACAGCATCAGGAAAGCATTCCTTTGCAGGTAATGTGTGTGCTGAGTCCTGGCTGAGTGCAGAAACACTGAGGAAAGTCTCTCCTTCACAGTGAGATGTAAATACCATACCTACAACCTCTGGAATTAACCATAATCAATGAATAAAAGACTTTAAAAGTCAAGAATAAGGACTGAGTATCTTAGGACTTCTCCCACACAAAGAAAGCAAAGGAAAAGCTTTCTACAAACATCCATACCAGTCTTTAGCATCAACAGCCATTGATGTTCAGCTGTGGTTGCTACAACTTCATCTTGCAGAGATGTAGGGGAAGAAAGGGACTTTAAGCAATTCTTCTTCAAGAATAACAAAAAGTGAGTGATACAAATGAAACATATCAGCATCCAGTAAGGCTTACAGGTGACATTTCTGTTTTGTAGATGCATGTAGTGGTTTCAAGCTCTGTTTCTGCACAGCACCATCACTTTTAGTCTGCTCCAAAACCTGCTGTGCTAAAATGGCCAACTCCCCACTCCCAAGGCTCAACCAGAGAATTACACAGAGCAAGGGTACTTAAATTTCCAAAATCTAGTAATTTCTTTTTTTTATCCTTGTAGAAAGACTTTTTTTTTTCTTTTTTTCTTCAGAATATCCCAAGCACATGGTCCCCTTTTCCTTTGCAGTTTCCTTCTTTGAAGGTGTGAACTTCTCCCAAGAGGGTCAATGTTTGTCCAGCATATCTGACCCTTTACTTCTAGCACAATTTCCACAGAAATATTTTTCTTCTGCACTACCCTAGCAATGTCCTAAAGACATTCTTAGCTACTGCAAAGCCTGGATTTTGGTAGTCTCACCTAGTTCTGTGAACTATGAAATATTTACCAGGCATAAACCTCTCTTCTGGCAGATCTTTGAAGTCTATTCAGAGAAACAAAGGAAGAAAAAGAAATGGCAGAGGAAAACTCAAAGCCTCAAGGCCACCATCAGCCCAAGGATTTGTGGTCCTCCAGAGTGCATTTTTTTCGTCTCTCTTCAAGCTGGTACAGGAGATTGACTTTTAAGGTTGATGGTATTGATCTAATTCACAGCCCTATACTCATTTATCATGATTCTTTAATCAATAGCCCAGCTACTTAAGACACTGGGAGTTCGGGTCCTTATTTATCTGGATGACATTTTGATAGCACCTTTCTCCTGAGGGCTCTTGTCTTTTAGGTCAGTGCTTCATTACACCTCATCTTCCCCCAAGGTGTGTGAGCAGTGGGAACACATTAACGTCCCTCAGCCCAGCCTGTGTTTGGGTGTGGCAGGACCAGGTTTTGTCATTGTAAGGGCAGATGGATCAGGTGCTGAGCTGGTCAAAGCTGGCATTCTTTCAGCAGAGTCCTTCTGATTTTCACCACTCTGAGCTCTCTGTCTCACAATTCACACAGATGCCTTTACTCCTAACACAAAAGGAGCTGTTGAAGTTTAACCAAAAGACACTCCCAGGTACAGCGGGTCTCCTTGCTTCATCTCTTCACCTTTTCCTCCCTTAGCATCAAGAGTGAGCTTCAAGAGAGAGCTGACTGTCAGACTCTTCAATGAGAGCTTCTGTTCTCCGGAATGAAGCAGCCTGTCTAGAGCACTCCAATGTTCCTGCTTTACACAGATCCTCTCCACCATGGAGTTCTATCAAAATACATGCTGGCAACAAGGTTACAACAAAAACACATCTGTTTATTTAAGCACAAGTTCCTGGTTCAGTTATTAATTTTAAAGATCATTGCTATGCTGATGGTTTTTGTTAGGATGAAGGATTTTTGCTTTTCTTCCAGGAGGAGGCAAAGGTTATTTGGTTTTCATTGTAAAAGCAATGCACCTGAAACTGCAAAAGACAGCTGAACACTTCAGTGAAAGCAAGCTGAGAATAAACAGAAACCTTCTGGTCCTTCATGGTGAGAAAGAAAACCCTCTCAAGCTCTGAGTCTTCAAAGAGTTGTGTGCAGCAGCTCAGTCCCAGTGTCCAGCACTGCATCTTCAGCTGGTGGGAAAGCAGGGAAGCTGGAGCAGTTCCATGGAACATCTGGTTCCTGCAAACAGGGTTTGCACGCCCCTGGCTGAATCTGCTGCAGCTCCTGCAGCATGCAAGGTAAAAAGCACAAGGAATAGAAGTTTGAGTCTTGAATGTGGCTGTGTCAGGAGCCCCCTCAAAATTTGCCCATTTCAAAATGGAATTTAAGTTTGCACATCTCAGACTAACAAAGCCACAAATATCCTGCAACTTTCTCCCCAGCTCAGGCCAGCCTCACCAGCTGCTACCTGAGCAATTCTCTGATTGATTTCATGCAGACCAGTGTCAACACTTCCTGGTCTCCAACCTCTCCCAAGATCAGTTGGGACCAGAACTGCTTTCCCCCAAAAGTAGGTTTCACAAATTTCCTAAACATGAAAAAAAATCTGTAAGTTGCACAGGAAGGTTTCTGGAGAGAAGGCAAGAGAGCAGAGACAATGAGAAAGAAACAACTCTAAAAAAATGGTTTTATAAGCTTTTACTATGGTTCATGAGAAACCATTGCTCTACCAAAGAACTCCAAACTTCCAAAAGCTTCTTTTGATGGGATAAGTGTTAAATAACTATAATTTATGATGTAAATGCATACGCAAGGGTTAAAATGCTGTCAGTGGCGCTGCTGTCATTCTGAGCATTTCTTTGTTTTGGATGTAATTCCACCTGCTGCAGAGGGGTTCCTCAGACAGCACAGTGTCCCTGCAACCCCAAATCCTGTGGGATTCCTGCTCCCCCATCTCTGCTGTGACACACAAGTCTTCTCTCCAGTGTGGTGGCTGCAGAGGGAGTGGCTGTGTGCCTGCTGCTGAGTTTTCAAGCTGTCACCAGAATGGCTGTGTGCCATCACAAGGCTCACCCAGTGTCCACACTGCTCCCTTGTCACCATGAAGCCTTCCTGTCCCATAAACTCCCTTGCTCAGCCTCACTGCTAATTGTCATCTCACAGCACTGGAAGGCAGGATTTTTGTCCTCCAAGGTCTGTGAAGGGGCACAGTGTGGTCATGCTGAATCCCATCCACAGGTACCTGTGGACTTCAAACTGATTGCATCTGAAAAACAGATCCAGTGCTTTAGACAGAAGAGCAAATACAGTCACTACCCACTAAGAGAGTTTCCCTAAATTCACCATAATGCTGTGGATGAAATCTAATCCTGCACGCAAGGTCTTCACAATCCCTTTCATCTTTTAAATAGTTTATCTATGAGGGAAATGCTGCCTGAGCTTCTGTACAGAGGGGTGAATTTCACCAGACTCTTTACCCAAAGCCATCGCTTCCCAAATCAGTCCAACAACTACAGCTGGTCCCTGACATGCAGGGAAGTGCTGTCTTTTAGAAGGGCTGCTGCAGCTTGTATCTCAAAGGCAGAATAAGTAATGTGGGGTGACAGATGCTTTCAGAGCTGTTTTTGCATTGTAGAACTTACACAGCACATACATAAATATCTCTACTACGCATGCAAGAAAGACTTTATTTACACAATTCCTCCTTGTCATATTTAATTCATGCCCACACACACTGGGTCTGCTGTGTTCCAACTTGGCCAAATCCTTGCTCACCAAACTATCTCCCCTCAGCACTGCAGCATCCTGGGGGCACACAACTGAGAGAAGAGGGAAAGCCTATTAAGTGATGAGGATGCAGTGTTTATAAAATTTAAAATGTGAGCTGGGTGTTTGGGAAAGAATGAAAAAAATTCAAGAGCTGCATTGAAGTATGCTGAATAAATTTAAAATATTAAATCAGGGCCTTAATTACTATGTCTCTAATCTCATACAGTCACACTTCACTTTGAGGCAATTTGTGATTAAATAATAATACTTTAAGGCAAATAACAACACTTGGCACTTTTATAGTGCCTTTTGCCTAATTAGTTTGGGATTAGTTCCTTCGCATTGGGTATGGGGCTTTGAAGATATAAAGTGCTAAGTATCATTATGACCTGAGGATCTCAAAGCATTTTACCCTACGCATTAATTAAGCCTCAGAGCACTCCTGTGAGGTAGGTAAGCATTATTGTATCCTTCTGCATTTGGCAGGCCCAGATGGAAGGAGGCTTGGGCAGCGTTTTCAAAGTTGCAGGCACATTCTGGAAGCAGTTTTGTGCCCCAGCTGCTTTGCTGGGCTGGGCACTGCCATGGCCCTGAGCCAGGGCAGTGCCCTCATGAGCATCCTTAAATTTCACTGCAGGGCTCCCATAGCACCCAGCTCTGCAGGGATGGCCCAGAACTGCTGGGAAAGCAGATCACTGCATAGGGGAAAAAAAGCCATTGGAGTTCATTCCTGCCTGCAGGAAGCCCAGTGAGAAAGATCTCCTCAATTTCTTGGTTCAAAGAGGGAAACTGAAATATTGCTAGGACTCAAATCCAAGGATTTCTGTGGTGGAGTCAGGCAAAAAGTCAATGTCCCCACTGTAGGTCATACAGCCCTCAGACCCTCTCAAGAAACGAGTTCCTCTTCTTTTGTTTCCTCCAAACACCAAAACTCAGAGGCACCCCAGGGATCACAGGCTGCTGCCAAAGGGGAAAAAAAAAAAAAAAAAGGCAACCTATTTCTTTTTAGTTCACCCATTATGAAAACATAAATCAGCAATAAGAAGCTACAAAATCTTCATTCTATTTATAATTAATATTGTACCTGAAGCAGTCACCTGCAGAAGAAAGAGGTATGAAAGGATTTCAACTTACTTTGATAATTAAGGGTATTTAGTGTCCTTTAAACATAAAGTTTAAAAAAGAGGAAATCCACAATCTGCCTGAATGTTCTTAGTTCAACAAAGTCTTTGAGTTGACAGCTAATAATTAATTAACAATGAATGGTGTCTTTCAGGCTGTCACGGTGATTGACACTATCATCTTCTGAAAAGTGAAAGATTTGTTAATGTGGCAGACTACAGTCTGGGAAACATTAAACCCTCACAATTCCCACTGCTTTCAGCTAAACGCTTGACATGACAGGTTACCAGCTTGGGAAGAGGAGGAGGTGAAGAGAACAGCAGCAACCTCTGCCGGTGGAAGCTCGGTTTCCCCTCCAAGCATTCATTTCCTTCAGAGAGGCAGGAGAAATGAGGGGGAAAATCCAACTTGCTGGATCAGCAGGGTTGGGAAGCAGAAATTCCCCCCTGGCTGTGCTGGTGATGCTCTGGTCCAGCCCAGCAGCCAGGCAGGGCATGGAGGGGCCCTGAGAGTCACTGGAAGGGCTGCTCCAACCACTTTTTTTTTTTTTTTTTTACTGGGGTTACTCCACCAGCAAAGGACAGTGTGACTCCAGGTTTATCCCTCTATTCACCAAATAAACACCAAAAGCTGTCTAGATCTGTAACTGAGAGCTTGTTTTCAATTACACTTTTTTGTTGATTTTTTAAAAAAAATCCTACTTTTACAGACACTGCCAAAAACTATGACATATGTGTCTTAACTTAAAACAATTGATAATGAAGCAGCAGAGATAATTTTAGTAAACAAGGAGTCCTGCCATCTCTCCTCCTCACTGTTGCTGTTGGCTGCCTTAATTCCAGCTTTGTCATCCACCTTCCTCTGCTGCTGGCTCTTGGCTTTCTTTAAGCTGAACTCAAGGACAGCTTCAGTCCCAATGAGCTGTCTGTGCTTATCACCACCCATCTCCTTGGTCTCACACCCGGAGGGCTGGCCTGACCCTTCTGCTGTGTTCTATGATGCCTTTATTAACATTTTCTCCACCTCTGTCCCACTTCATGACTCTCAGCTTTTCCACAATTCAGTTGCTTCACGTGTCCAGTACACAGGAAAAACTTTAGTTTGCTTTCAGCCTCCTCCTCCTCACTGCCTTCCTTTGCATTTACCAGATCTCTCTCACTCCTTGTCACTTAACGAGGCCTCATTTGCCAAGCTTCCATCCCAGATCGCCTCCATTTGCTCCACATCAGCTCAGTTCACACAAGAAAGCAGCTCCGGTAGGATCGTGGAGACCGGAATTACCTGCTCCAGTCAGTTTCTCTGGCTTTGTCTCTAACGAAGTCTGCTTTTCTGATAAAAATAAATCCACCTCCACAATTTATTTTTTATCCATACGGGCTTTTGCCAACTTCCTACCAAGAAAAAGAAAGGACACCAGACTCTCCAACATTTGAATGTCTTACTCTGTCTTCTCCCTTCTTCTTTTCTTTTCCCATGAGACAGAAATTACTTTGCTTCTGCCAGCTTTTAGTTCTTCAGGAATTCATCCTCATCTCATTTCTTATTTTCCTCTGTGTCTCCTTACACTCAGCATTCCCACATTCCTGCTCAGGAAATCTCCAGAGTGATTCTTCTTGCTTCTCCACCTGTTGGTTCATCCCTTCTCAGTCTTCTTTTGCTCATTCTGGGGTTTTCCCCCTGCTGTTTCACACAGGAATCAGTCAATCCCACCTTCACATCAACGTTCTTCTCTCTGGCCTCCCTAAAGCGATTGTTCCCCAGTACCACTCCCTCCCAAATCGTGTTGCAAATACCTTTTCTTGAGCTCAAATCTTGCTGGTTTTCCCCTTCCTCCTTCGGCTCTCCCTCCTCTATTATTTATGAATTGCTTGCCTTGAGTTTTAAGGCTGTTCATGATTTACTGACACATCCCATTTCCTCTCATCTGCTCCCAAGATGTCAGTTCTTGCCTCCAATCAGACCTTGGCACCAAACTTCTCCATTTGCTGCTTTTTAAAATTCAGGGCTTTTTTTTTTTTTCCCTTTCTTTTCTTCCTTCCATGTTGTCCCCTCACACAGGAAACAACCCAAAAATTAATTCATTCTGGTTTTCCTATCCATTAATACTTACAAAAAAAAATGACAACAATAGATCATTTTTTGCTCAGATCTCTTCACCTAAAATATTGTTTCCTCATACTATTTACACTGCTGCCTACCAGGAATGGTCAAAATCCCTAAGTGGATCTTCCAGTTGCTATAGAAATAGAAATACTAAATAACAAAAAGAATTTGGAACTAGACTAGGCAAAGTACACACAATTTATACCAGTTTCTCCTTGCAGAGAAAACTCCAGAGAACACCTGCAAATAAACTAACAACCCCACAGGCCTGGCAGGTTTACATGCCAGAACTGATGATGGAGATGCCCCAGCTCTATGAATTAGTTTACCATCCTCCTTCAGGTGTTATTTTCTTTCTTATTTTGAAGGAAGAAGTGAAGGGGAGAGATAGAGGAGAATGTTAAAAACACCCCCCCAAAACACAGCCTCTTTGAGGATGAAATTTGGGGAGCCTTGCATTAAGCACATCCAAACCACTGTGAGCTGACAGATGCACAAGAGCACAACAACTTGACTTCTGTGGGACTCCTGCGAGCACAGTCTGCTTAGTAAAGGCCTTAATTAACAACTTTGCAAAGGACAATGAGATTATAACAATTATTCACTGCAGGCAGCCTGGTTTTTTCCTCCTCCAGTCTCCAGCATTTGCTTTAGCCTGCATTCCAGATAAATATTTTATTCTGTGCAGGCAGAAGGTTCATTATATAAGTGACAAAGAGAAAGCATCAATTGCCATGCACACAGATCCTAATGCACCTGGTTAATGTAGTTATAATATGTCACTGCAAAACATCTTGTCAGCATTTTGTAATTAAAAAAGAAAAGCTACTACAACAATAAAGGCAATGTATTTAACAGAGACAAATGCCACATGTAAAATGATCTTTCAGAGCAAAAAATAGACATTACCAAAGAAAAGCCTTGATAACCTTGCCCTACATACTCCAGTACCCTCGAATGCTCTTTGGCCCATAAAGAACCCTTTTCCTCTCTACAATGGCACTATTCAGATAAGTAACACTGACCAATCTACAGGGCTGCAGCATTTTTCAAAGGACAAAAAGCATTTCTTTCCCATTGAGTCAGCAGGATATTTATTTCCTTATAACAAAGAGTTTTCTGAACTGCTGAGAGATTTGTCAAAACGGAATCACAAGTGATACATTAAACAACCAGAGGGGAGAACTTATTATTAGGCCTTAAAAGAGAAAGCTGCAAGTTTACAAATAAGAATAGGACTGTGTACTTGACTTTGTAAATTCTCAGTTAATGAGAAATCAAACATGAAAGGCAAACATTTAATCTAGAGTAAATTTAGTCATTTAAATCACAGCCACTCACAATCCTGCTGTCTTACACTTCATAATACACAGCAAAGGGCAACTGGCAGGGCATAAACACGTGCTTGCTCAGTGCTCTGGAATATGCTGCAGTTATTTAAATATCAGTCATCAAACCACCAGGATAGACTTTCTAGATTTTCTGTGATGGAAATGCCAGCTCCCTGCACTGCCATCCAGCCCAGGATAAAAGGCAGGCCACAGCACTGGCATCAGCACTGCCTGTGGCACCTTTCGTTTTCCAAAGACACTCCTGGCTCTCAGGGTGGGAAAGTCTCATTGCCTTCCTCCAGCACGATGGCCCCTGGTGGGTGATCTGCCACACAGGGGAGTTTATAACTTACTCAAGAAAGAAGAAAAGGTGGGTTTATCTTTTCACAAGGCAACCACCATATCAAATCTACACTCCAGATTGCAGCTATGCACAGGGAAAGGCACAGGTAAGTTTGGTTTCCTCCCTCAGAGTGTCACCACCTGTATTTTAGCAAAGCACAACATGACACAGGCAAGGCTCCACTGTGCACACTGCTCTGACACTGCTGCTTTCCTGCTGCCACAACTCCAGAGAAACAGAATTAAGATCTGCTCCTTCTTGAGCTTTCCCCACCAGCTAAACTAAGCAAGCAGCTCCCTGCTCAGCCAGCCCTGTATCCAGGGTCCTTTGGGGGCATTCAGCTTTTCCTGCACATGCAAAGCCCCCAGGAGCCTGCTCAGGATTGCACCCAGGAGCCTCCGAGCTCAGGGCTTGCTCTCCTGATTATCCTGACCTTCCTTACACACAGCACAGCACTGGGAAAGGCCTCTTGGGTCTCAGGCTTTCAAAATCATACTGCTGGAAGACACCCCAGAAGGGCATTTAGTTCATCTTTCTATTCCTGGTGAGATGAACTGTAAATATGGTATTTGCTCTTAAAGGTCTCCAGTGATGCAGACATCATAATTTCCCTGGCAGTCTCTCCCCTTTTTGCTGTCCTTTCCATCAGTGAGGGCTTGGTTTTTTCCTTAACATCTAGCTTGAAGTTTTAGCTTCAGTTTAAGGGTGTTACTTCTTGCCCTCTGTTCCAGGACAAGAGATTTTTTTTTAAAAAAATACAAGTTTAAGGACAATAGTGCACTTCTTGAATAGAGAAAACAGTTTGCATATGCAAAAACCATAGACCTACCTTCTTCCAAATTTGACCTATTAGTCTAACACAAGTAAAAAGTTTTTTAGAATTAAAACTCTTTTTTTTTTGTTTTTAGAACAAGGACTATTTGATATGAGAACAGGATAAGGATCAGAGTGCAGAGAGAAGAAATATAAAAGTTATTCAAGCTTTGTCCTCATATTTCCAAAATGCCTAGAGATGGCAAAGAAACCTGCATATCTTAGTGATGGAGAGGAAGATTAGCAATAACACAATGGTTCCCATTATTGATTTGAAAAGTTTCTTTTATTTAACATAAAAATGGCACTCACCTCACCAATCCAGAGTTTCTGTCTCTGTAGCTGGACCACGCCCTCGATTATCACCCAGCAACACAATAATCCTGCAGGCAAATGTAAGCCTTGCTCTCCTTTCCTGCTCATTCTCATGTTCATCCATGAGCACACAGGGTATTCCTCTCTAATTTGGTGCCCCCAGCATAAGCAGTTCTTCATCTGTTACTGCAATCAAGGCTGGAGGATAAAACAAAGAGAAAAACCAATACAGGAGCTTGAGAAGCAGTGCCATGAACTGAATTGAATGACAATACAAGAAGGAGTGTATTGGTATTTATTGCAATCTGTCCATGGCCAGAACAGCTGAATAGTCCCTATTCTATGTATATTTTAAGTGGTTTATGACTTTCAAAGGGCACTGATCAGGATATATAGGCTATTTCAATCCAGAAAAGATTCATCTGATACAATATTATCATGTGGCAGTTGGAAACATTTCCCTGCTAGGGACTCCCTCTATCCTAGATGCTGGATGCTGTACCTACTCCAAGAATATTTCCTAAATGGAACCCCTGGGGCTTTGGTTTGGTTTTATTGGGGTTTCTTTCGTTTTGGGTTGGGGTTTTTTGTTGTTGGGGTTTTTTGGGCAAGGGAGGAATATTTTGTTTAATTTTTTTTATTATTATTATTCTCCACAGCAGCAGAAAGTTAATCTTTCCTTGACGAATGCAAAGGCTTAGACAAATCACAAACACACTATTCAGCATGTCAGGCTTACAAAGAAAGTTCTGGTTCTATCAGTTTTCCACACCACATCCAGCTGCAACATTGCCTTCTATTACTAATCACTTGCAGTCTTTGTGTCTTGGGTTGTAACAGATGGTGTTTGTGAAGCATGCAAAAGCTTCAGATAGCCAAATGGTACAGCAGTTGAGATAAGGAAAAAAAAAAAAAACCCTCAAAACAAAATACCCATCCCTTCTGTGGAGGCAGGAATGTGAGCAGTGTTTCAATGATTCCTGGGCTCTGCAAGCACAGGGGATTTACAGACTCTTAACCCCAAAAAGGACTGGAGTCAATCGTTCATATTTCATTACCCGGTCAATCCACACACCACCAGCTCGTAGATGTGACACTCAGCAGCACAAGACAGAGCAGAACACAGCAAAGTTCTGCTGCTGACACTTCCTAGGCCTGGCCTAGAGATTGCACCAGTGCAGCTCAGGTGTAGCTGAGATGTTTGGGTGGCATCTCAGTTCTGATGGCAAAATGCACTGCCCCATAGGCCAGGGCACTTCAAAATTCCTCAGGGGTGCACTGTTAATGCAATCCACTCATCTGCAGAGAGTGTTCTGTTCCACAGCGACCCAATAATCCAGAATTCTCAGTGCTGAGATGTCAGCAGGTGATTTTTAGGGGATTTGTACAAGCCTCCACCTCTGGGGAACTATTTTCAGCCATGAGCTTTTTGTCTCTGTGCTGACCTGGCTTAACAGACACGGGATGGATGAAGGACACCAGGCACATCCTCACACCAACATTTAACTTCTGACATCTCAGGAGACCTCTTGGCAGCTTCTCTTGTTTAACAAAGAAAGATGCTAAAGCCCAGGGCAGCTGCCCAGTCAAGACCACCTAGGCTTGTTTTGAGATGAAAAAATAGAGAGAGCAGAACTAATTTCTGTCAGTGCTTCCCTGGATTCAAGGCTTTCCTCATAGCAATCTCAAATAATATGGTTAAAAAATTATGACTGCCTGTTGCCTGGGGTTAATAATCGTTCAACAACATAGTATGATTATTAGATGGAAGGAAAAAGCAGATTTTTTTTTCTTAACTAAAAATTGTGGCTGATACTGGATCTTTTTGGACAACAAAAAAGCCCTCTCCCAATTTTTATTTTTCATTCTTTGCCTTTCTTTTACACTAAAAATATAGGAACAAGGCAAAGATTAGTTTTTCTTCATTCAATAAAAAAGAATGCTTCTAAAAAGAACTTGAAAGAAAAGTTCTTTTTTATAAATAAAACTTTTAGAAGATACTCTGACCATTGCTCAATACCATTATGCACAATTGACTCACATTATATTGAACACAGCTGGGATTCCTTATTTCTCTGTTTCTGAGGGGGTTTTAGCACTGAAAAACCAACCTGCATTGCTTTTAGAGCTCTTCCAACATACAGCCTTCAGATTCTCTCACCACTGGCTAGTGGGCTTAATTTTATGGTGATATTCATGCTGTCTTTGCTTTTAGAGCTGCCTAGTTTTGTTTAAATGATGACAGTATTTAAGCACAATGCCAGCCTGAACAGCCCTTACTACAGGTTTTTATGACCTTGACATGCAGCAGCACTGACATTTATTGTCAGTGACACCTGGATGGTACTTTTGATGTCTCACTATCAAATTTGGAAGCACTGAAGAGAAAAGGATCTTGCTATTACACTCAACTGAAGCAGGACTTGTTCCACAGAGGGATGCCCAAGAACATCACTACAGAATCTTGTTAGTGCAGAACTCAAAGCACAGAAAATTCATATAGTATTAAAATACAGAAAAAAATGTGCTTGACTGGGACACTTCAGATGATGCAGGGCTGGAAGGGGAACACAACATTCAGGAAAGAGCACCCAAAACCCAGGTTATCTCTGTGGTAGCAAAACTCACCAGACACCTGCCCAGACAATCAGCACTTGCCTTTCTTTCTCTGCACGTCAAGCCCACAAAGAAATCACTCATTTGATGCTTCTCTGAGGGCTCTCAAAGCACCTGATCCTGAAAGCAACAATGTCCCCTCTCCCACAGGCCAGAACAGAGCTGAGATAAACCTCAGCACTGCACAGGGTCGTGATAAAGCTCTATTTGCTTCTGCTGTGCCACAAAACAGGGGAGGAATTCCATCCCAGTGGGGAAAAAGTGGCTCAACACATTTGACAGCAGCTATTTGTCCCTTCATTGTGCAGAAACCTATCACAATATGGGGAAAAGGTTGACTTTTTCCATGGGGAGGAAAATAGAAGTAGATTTTTAATTGAAGTAATTTCCTGTATTTAGGTCTGAGTTAAGTTATATTTTAGTATTCTGTTAATATTGAGGTTAATTTCTGTATGGTTTGGTTTGAGTAGAGTGTAGTTTAAATTCCAGCCCACAGGGAGGCCCTCAATAAAGCCAGTACCTACTCCTACAACAGCCAGAATACTCAGGCAGCACTTCTGTCACTCATGTCCTCCACTGCTGCCATTAGTGACTGAGTGTGGGTTGAAAATCTCTCTATTTGTAGAGCTGAATTTGGAAATAAACTTTTTGCCATAGAAATACACCAAATATTGGCCAGAGGTTGTTGGCAGATCTGAGCTGGAGGCTTTCCTACATGGCAGAATCTTGCCATAGACAAACCAGCATCTTGGGAGTACCAAGCACTAGAGATGGAGAATCACATGCTATGGGAACACAAGCTACATTCTTGGTATTATTAGGCAAAGTCCTGGGTAATTTGATCTCTGTTAATGGTTAAAGAAGGAAACAGCTTCTCAAAGAGGCAATCAGTCTTGCTAAAGTACACGAGCGTAAACGGAATCAGAGCTTCAGAAACTGACTTTACATTTTATGTAAAAATAGAAAAAGTAATATATGCAATAGAGCCATTAAAATGCATGTGCATTTGTGTGCAAGCTCTCTTTCTTCTCTTCCTTCCCTCCCCAGCTTGATAACTGTATTGTTGATAGGAATAAAATATCAGCCTTTACTTGTACACATACCCGAGATCTTGTAAGTCATTACAACGTGTTTTTGAGATTTGCCACTTCACTGCTCTATAAAAAGCTTCCTGAAAAAGTATTAACAGATGGCCTCTTACTCTCCAAGACTGTTCGCAATACACCAGATGGCAACCTGAAAGAGAAAATCCAACTTACATTTTCAAAACTGAAAGAAATGTGACAATATCCTCACAATAAATATACAGCACGAAGGTAGCAACAAATGATCTGTTTGAAGCACACTGGCTTTCTTGATTTAAGCAGTGAATCCAGCCCTCACTTTAAAACATATTGCAGAATGCTTCATATCCAACGCTGGAAGTAATTTCTGATGCAAGCAGAAAGTTTGCTTTAAATGAGCAACAGATTTATGAGAGGCAAGGTTATTTGAAAGAGTGAAAAAATGGCCCAATAGCCTTGGGCATTAAGACTTTCTTTACTGGATCCCTGGTATCTGGTTTGTGTCCAAGAACTAGTCTGTAAACTGCAGCATTTTTGCTATTAATGGTAGAAGTATTAAACCCAACTTACCAGCCAGGGTCTTGTTAGGGGAAGCCAGCAACTCTCCCAGATCCTTACTGCCTTCAAGCTTTCCAATTCACCTGCCAGACAGCAGCTTAGCTCAGCTCACAGGACCTGGAGAGCCTTGCTAAATACAATCAGCCTCTCTCACTGTCAGGGGCTGTTCTCTGGGGCTGAGATGAATTCTAAATTCACTTTGATGAATCCGGGTATCCTCCAGATAGAGACAGTAATCCCTTCCCCACAGCAAGTCCCACTAAAACACAAGGACCACTGATGGGTCACAATAGAACATCAAAAAAAGAGGTCTTTGTACTTCCACAGTATCAGCACCATGTGGCTCCTTTTCTGGATAAACTTTTGAGTTGTTGCTGCAATTTCATCAACATTGATCCAAGCCGTGATCCTATTCCTAATGCCAAAGTCACGAGGTGTTCTGAAGAGATTAAAACAATTCTTAAGGGGAGGGCAGGTAACTTTCCAGCTCTCTCACACTGTGGATCATTGTAATGGTTCCTAGAAAGTTCACCTGTCACATGCAGGACACACCTGGGAATCCCTTTGGAGGATTTCTTCCTCCAAAGCCTCTCCAGGGATCTGGCAGTGAAACACAAATGCCTCCACCTGCCTTCACAGAAATAGAGTGATCAGGCTTTAAGCAGAATTCCCTGCTGAAGTCAATATGCCATAAGCACAAAACTGCCTATAGGACAAATTATAAAACTACAAGCTAGACAGCTGTCCCACCATTGCCCATAAAAGGGAACCAATTCTACAAAACTGCTATTTATTATTAATAATATAAAATATTTATCGTTGTACCAGATGTATGAAAATTGTCACAGAGAGAGTTCTGCTCTTTGCTTTCACATTGGCAATAAGCCTGTTTTCAGAAGCTATAAACAATAACAAAATTAGTCTATGGAGATAAGACAATTATAGGACTAAAGCTGGGCTTTCTGAGACACTGTACTACCAACAGAGCTAAAGGACCTTCTTTGTTAGCCCAAGACAGTGGAGTGTAAGAGCAGAGTGTAGAGTTTCAGGGAGAAGGAGAAGAAATGTGCTATTTTCCAACCTACAGATTCCACCTGGAGCTGGAACAACTCATTCACCCTAAAGCAAACATTGGCTTAGTTGTCTGCTAATATTGTACAACTTTATCATTTTCTGATTAGACTATAGATCCATAATGGTAAAAAACCATACTGTACAAAAATTAATCTTCAGAGCAACACGGGGTAAAGCAACATCCCAATGGGAATATTATTAATTTTTTTCAGTTGTTGTGCAAGCCACCAGTAATATGCTAAAGCAGAAGAGTTTAAATGGCCTTTTATATCTGACAAAAAAAGTCTGGTTTTGGATCTTGATACTGCCCACTTTGGAAAGTGATAGTATCACTATATGAATAAATGAATATCACAATATATCAATATATGACTATATAGTATCACTATATGAATACATAGTATCACTATATGAATATATAGTATAACTGTATGAATATATAGTATCACTACATGAACAGCTCACCCAGTGCCCACCTGGTGCTCATCCCCTTCTGAAATCTGGCCATCCCCTGCTAAAACCTTCACCCTGGCAACAAAATACTGCTGCACATCCCTAATTGCCCCGCTGCCTCCATACAACCAGCACTGGGAAAGGTCAGACACGTTCCTAGGAAAGGGAAGGCAATTGCATTGCTCTGATCCATCTTCTGCACGCAGGTGCCAAGTCCTGCAAGGCAGGAGAGCCACTCACTCCTTCCTGCTCTGGCTCTGGTCCTACCCTGACTTACTGGTGAGCTAAATCAACAGGAGGAAGAAAGAAGTGTGTCTCGGTGGGTTATCACGCTGACCTGGTCTCCAGGAAATCAAACATGCACAAAAAAAGGGCAGAGCCAGCCAGCTGTGACAGCAGCTGAGGTGGGACAGTCCCTGCTGCTGGCAGCTGGCTCAGCCACAGCTCAAAGCTCCCCCCTCGATGGTTTGTGCAGTGTCTGGCACTGCCAGTGGGAGATCTGAAACACTGAACATTTTCTAGGAAAAAACCCAAACCACAGCACCACTTAAACTAGAAATCTACCTTTGTCATTGGTGTGAAACAATGCAAATCTGCTAATCCCAGTGCCTTTCATGCAGTCACACAAGGAGAGAACTTGATTTACTTTATGAAAGAGGCTAAAAAAAGCAGAGTTCCCATTATATTTCATTTCCCCAACTCATTCAGTGATCAAACACATGAGAGTCCTCGATGGTATCCCAGCAGCTCAGGTTTCCATTTTAAACCTGATGGAGTGACAGGGCAGGACAGATGATGACAGCCTGTCACCATTCACTCTGGAGCTGGCAGGCTGGAGGGAGAGCTCTGCCAATGTGCAAGCTCAAGGAACAGAGATGCCAGACCTGAAGAGATGACTGCCCTGGGCTTTTAAAAGCACTTAAACCATTTAGCCCCCAGTCAGTGACTGCTGGCTGTGAAGATCTTTTTGCTTTGCTGGTGCTAAATAGAGGTGTTGGTATTGCACCAAGTGGGTCAGGGTTACAGAGATCAGGGGAGTGCAAGCTGGCCACAGCAGTGAAGGTGCTGTGCAGCCCAAACACTGCCTGAGAAGAGAAATGAAGAAAAGGACACATCTTTACAGCCTGATCCCCATTCCAAATGCAATTATTATTAACAACATCCTTAGGAAGCTAAATACCCTCCCTTGAACTCGTCTCCATGTCCTGCACGTAACATTTCCAAGGCATAATTATTTCTTAAAACCACTTTTAGACTAATGTATTTTGCTGCTCCAGCCCAAGAGCAGTTTTCAGTTCACAAGAGCTCCACTCACCTGGTTTTATTTCTTTAAATTTTCAGTTCAAGATACACTGGGAGTATTTTTAATGCAAAGATGACTTTATATTCTCACTATTCAAGAGGCTCCCCATGAGCTTATCTGTACAGATAGTACTTTTTGGAATACTATCTTTGGTTCCACTCTTACCAACTGTGGCATAAATCATAATGTATCATGCAAGTGCAAAAAGTGGTGTGAGGGAAGGAAATAGGACTTGAGTAACAAGAATATCAAAATGCCTTGGTCTAGGGTACTGTCCACAGGGAAAAAAAATCAACTGCCACAAAAATGCTGGAAACAGAGATGTTTTCTTCACAAAGACTTAGAGCACATCTCTTAGGGGTGCAGCATTCAAACAGGAATCAGCATTTTAGCTGGAGACAAATGCACTAACCATGGTCATGAACACAGCTGAACTAAATGCCTCAGCAAAACCACTCAGTCATGGCATCAGTCATGATAAAGGAAATGAGTATTTCCAGGATAGGGCACACTCAAAGAATACAAACAGAATCCTTTGTGCCTGCTTTTATGAAGAAATAATTCAGAGTATGTATTTGACCAACTTGCTATTAAAATGGCAGCATAGCTGAAGACATCCTTTAAAGAAATGTGTCTGGACAAGAAAGAGATACTCCATAAATTGCTTTTAATTGTCCAGATAACCAATTCCTCTACCACCAAGTAGAAACAGTTCAGCAGGGAAAAAAATTAGAATTGAATGATTACAGAACAATAAAGGTTATTTTTAAAGTAAATTGAAACAAATAAATCTTTTCCCTTTATGCATTCCTAAACCTGCCTTTTATTATATAGTGACTGATCTATTCTACACTCGAAGTTGTAAAGACACAACAAATAGGACTCTGAGTCTATCTATAATCCACTTTTAACCACCTCTGCCTCAGACACTGATTTTCTCTTCCAAGCTAATTAGCTAGTCCTGTCAGGAGAAAATGCCAATGCAGCTAAAGTGACTATATAACGAATTAGCAGTAAAAATTCCTGAAAATCACATTTATTTCCTAAGCTACATATCAAGTCAAAATGTCCAACTTACTACCTAAGACCAAGTGATATTAAAAGGGTGATAATTTTTCTTATTGTTTAAAATTTGGAAGCACTACTTACAACATACTTCTAATATTAAAAAAGAATTTTTAAAATAGAGAACAGAAGCACTCCACTACTCTTATCCCATAGCTGTATGAGTTATAGCTGCTGCTGATTAACCAAATCACAGGTCTTTATTTCAAACGCAGAATGAAATGTTTCGTGGCAGCCAACATCCCAGAGTTTCTGGTTTTCGGGCTCTCGTTCTTTGATGTCTTACTGACCTCTAGTCGAGAAGCTCCGGAATTACAGAGCAGAGCCGCTCCCACATTGCAGATGGGAAGAATTCGTTCAAAATCCTAACAAAGCAGGGCAGAGCCAGAGGAATCCTGCCCCTTCCCAGTTGTGGTGTTGAGGAAAAGGAGAGGCACAGCAGGGCCGGGCATTGTCTGTAGGCAGGGGAGGGTTTTGGGCAAGACTTCATGTAGAACTTTATTGAATTTCTTCGTTTTTAGCTTTAATGTCTTGTGACTCATTCAAACCTCTCAGGAAAAGTGAAGTGCTGCTGATCTGTAATCAAGGCTACAGGAAATATGGAGGAACCCAGACCTGGCTCTTCTTTTAAACTAAAAACTACAATTAAGTTTGAAGGGAGAGGTGCAAGAGAGATGTGGGAGCCTCAGGAAGCCTCACTAGCACAGAAATTCCATCCTGTGCTCCCAAAACCTTGCCACTTTTACCCAACACATTCCTCAGAAGTGAACACCTGACCTTAAAACACAGAGCACCAAGATAGATGGGAGGTTTTTTCTAGCAGAAATTAATTCCTACTGATAAACACTCAGTCCCCCACTCAGGCAGGTCCCTGCTGGTTCTTTGGGGCCACCAGCACTGGGATGGTTTTGCCACAGCTCATCAGCTGGACTCATCACAGCATTTTAAACACAAACTCAGCTAAACTCTTTAGTGTTTTACTGACTAGGAATGTACTTAATGCTTTACTAGGTCAGGTCCTGGCTGTATTTGATAAAGGTAAATGAAGGTTAGGGCTTATTCCCTTCACAAAGTGACTCTTGGACAAACCATCCCTTATTGAGGCAGTGAAAAATTCACATCTCATTTGCACGGCTTTATGTCAGAAAGAACACTGTTGCTTTAACTGAGCAAAAATGGAACAAAGACAGGAGATACTTGGGTGTTCCCACCAAGTGTTTTATTGGAAAAGAGGAATTGCAGGCAAGAGTAGCAGTTATAGAAACAAACAGCCCTCAAAAGAAATGAGGGTTTGCAAATTCTTAAAATATGAAGATCCTTTTAAAGAAAAATCTATCACAGCTTCCCTGACCAGAATGCTATATCTCCAAAATAAATAGCTTTAATCTCTGCTAATCTTATTTCAGCAAAGAAAAGATAAAGCTGGCGACAAGAAAATGATTATTCCATCGAGTTCAATATGTCAATCTATTTTTAACATCCCTGATCTTGATGTTGTTTAGTAAAACAAGGTATCCAAGTTTTCCAGCAGAGCAGATAAAGGAAAAAGATGAGTATCCCACAGCTGCACGTAATGAGGGCTCCTGAAGTAATGGATCACATCCTTCTTACTGTGAAATATTCAAGAGGGCTCAAGTAAAGAGAATCATTTCCTTCAGCACAAGATCAAACTCACTTTGAAAGCAGGAAAATGTGGGAAGTATTAGGCCAGGCTGTAGGTTCAGTCAAGGATAGGTATTAGACACTTCATACCTGCCAAGATTTGTCTTCTAGGAATTATGTCCTAATTCTATTACCAGGAAAACATTTCAGAAAAGGCTCTGTTCTTTGAAGCTGGAACAGCAGACACAGAGATCAAAACAAACTTTTTCCAGACATGCGATTAATATTTGCCCTCTTATTAGGCAATTTGTTGGAAAAAAAGAAAAAAAAAAAAGGAAGAAAAAAAAAGAGTTACCACAGATCTCTTGCCAGGGGAAGCATTTTTTGGCTGTGCAGAGGCTGTGTAGCCTGGCTTTCCTGGAAGCAGGAGAAGAATCTGACAGCAGCAGGGGTGAGCTGTGAGGCAGTGCAGAGTTGATGGTGGCAGTGAGATGGGAATAAGAACAAAAAGCTGCTGCTCCATCCCTCAGAGAAGAACAAGAAACCTCAACCCCTGAGCTGGGTTGGACCATCCAGCCCAACTCCTGAGCACTGCAAACAGAAATGGCCTAAACCCAATCCCAGCCCTCAACACTCTCCTAATGTCAATAACTATTTGTGAAGCCAGATTAGAATTGGCATTTGAATTCCCTAAGGAGATGCATGAATTGGGATTTTCTGTCACTTTGTTGCTGCCAAAATTTCAAAGTTTTCCCGCAAGACAAAAATTACAAGAAAAAATCTGGTTCAGAAACTTGAATTGACACTTGTGAAGTGAGTGGCTTCATTCTGATGCAGATGAACACTCTCCTTCAGAGATCAAAATTTTTTGTTTTGCCTTTATTATTCTTACAAAGTAATTGCATTCTCATTTGTTATAATACCCTTTTAAATTATGTCAAAATTACACAATGTAATAAAAATTGAAATAAAATTGAAGCGAAGGTCCCTGATCTTATCAAAGCAAAACTTCTTCAATATAGCTGTCACCGAAGCAATATCTCTACATAAGACAGTTTGATTTAATCAAATCAACACTTAACTGACAAAAAAAAAAAGAAAAAAAAAAAAAAAAAAAAGGCTGCAGTCAGATAATACTCAAGCAGCTCTTATAATGTCTACAGAAGATGCAGGACAAGCAGGACTTTGTTCAAGAGACTTGCAGCCACATTTGCAGCCCAACACAGCATGATGCCATTTGTCCCCAAGAAGCTCAGCAGAATCCAACCCCAAGGCCTGCCAGAAATTCAGTACAGGAGCACAAACCAGAAATTCAGAAATTCAACTGGCCATGGAGCACAAACCATTATAACCTACAGGTAACTGCTCTTCAGTCCCACAGCAGACAGGGAATCCTCAGCACAAGTGTATCACACACTGAAAATTACAGATTTTTTTTCTACTGTGGCATTGGGACCAAAAGAAAAGGGCCCGAGTTTTGAATGCATAGATAATGCCAGATTGGATATACTTGGGACAAAAATCATAACGTACTAAAGAAGATTTTCAAAAGTGCTTCAGAGTAAATTCAAAGAACTTGTGCAAACACAACATTTACAAAGCTGATAGATTTAAAACTTAAAATACAAGAGAAAATTAGAGCAGAAACAGGAAGATCTGAGTTCCCCTAAATGTCTGCAGAAACTAAAACCAGAGTTTTAAGTATTTCCCCTTCCAATCTTATTCTCTTTAGATTTCTGTTCTGTTTTCTTGCTGGATCCTAATCTTTCAGATGATGACTTACATCTGATTTCACTGTTCATTGCATCTTACTGTTCCTTTCTCTGCTACTGCACTCTCTTATCCTGCTCCCTGTCCAACTGCACCTACAGAAACACCTCAGACTTTGCCATTTCCTCTTGCTCAGTCAAAGCTCCGTTATAGCTGGGGCCTTCACACACTGCTGGATAGAAATGTTCTTCTGCCACTCAGCACTGAGACAAGTTTTACAGATAGAGGGCAAAAAAGCTCTTTTTGCTGCTTCATATGGTGGATCCTGACATTGGTAGTCTATCTTCTTTCATAAGCAGAGCTCCCACAGACTTTAAAAGGAGAGCTGTGCATTTAGGCAGAGAAGAACATTGGAGTGAAGATCCACCCATGCAGATCTGAAGATAATTTTCATTAGCTAGGAAGTCAAACACAGAGACATAAAAAGTTTGACACAGAGTCATCTTAACTTGGTTGGGAGTTTCTGATGTGAAAAGCAAGAAGTTAGCCTAGAAAACTGTAAAGTGCTGAAAAACCTAGTTACCAGGAGGGCAATTTCATTCTTTATGTAGCGTTTCACATTTGAATGCTAAGTAACCACTGGAGGGGGGAAAAAAAGTAAAAAAATCACACATTCAACAAAGGAACTCAGCTGCAACTCCCAGGCACTTCCCAAGTATATGAAATGTAAGCTGTGCACAGTGCCCTGCAAGTCTGGGTGCCAACCATGACATTATGGTCCTTTTGCCACTGGTGATAATTGCTGCCTATCAGAGAAAACTCACATTAGCACCAGGAATTAAGAAACATCCCTGCTATTGAGCCGTCACGTCCACATCCCATCCTTCATGCTGTGGAACACTCGTTCCAGCAGGGGACTCCACTTGACCAAGACAACGCAGCAGCAAGTCACTAATACATAATTAACATGCAGTGGTGATTAATTAGGTAACATCTGACCAATAGCTGCGACTCTCAGCTGCCTTTGCCTGCCTCAGCAGACAGACACACTTGCAACTCTCTCATTAATCCAAACGTAGCCCATTTCCCCCAGCAAGCACAGGCCAAAGGGGGGATTCCAATCTGTTGCACAGCACAGTGTGGAGCTGCATCATTTCCATCTACTCCAGCGTGCACAGCATGCCTGAAATTAGACCCAAATCTTTGCTTTGCAAACAGCATGCCATAAACATTCCTGTAGTGCTACAAAGAACACCCAAACACAGCCTCCTCCGTTGGTTTGGTTTTTTTTAAAGATTCCCATTGCTTCTGCTTTGCACACAGTGTGTATTTTACTTTCCTTCAAAAAGTTTGATTTTAGGGTTCTGCTCATTTATACACTTGAAAAAACATCATGAGTTATGATTGACTGACGTACAGCCGGGACCAAAATCTTAATTCCATTGCTTAATGACTGCTGTACATTAGCTTATTAACAGAGGTCTGTTTATTGACTCTGCTCTGTGCCAAGTGCTTACGGTGGCTACTCTGCAGTCCCCGTGGAGGCTCTCCATGCGTGTACCACAGGTAACAATTCCTGCTGAGGCAGCACCCTGCTGTTCTTCCAGCTGTTCTGGTGCCATCGTGAGAAATAGGGTCAACGCTGGCATCTCATTTATTTCCTGATGCTTGGCTTGCAACCTCCTCCCTCTAGAGACAGCGCTGCTCACAAGAGCACTTTACTTTTATTGCTCCTGTTAAGCTCTTTTGTTCTTCAGTGGAGGCTGCTCAGCCCAGCGAGACCCACAGCTCAGGCTCTCCAGGAGCAGCAGTGTTTTGGTTTCCTTGGAAAAATGGGGCCTCTCCGTTTGTCACTGATGGATGTGCACCTTGCTCACCCAGTTCCATAACAAAATTAACATGGCACTGGCAAGAGGAGAGGGTTTTTTTACTTTTCATCCCCACAAAGGCTCTGCCTCAGCTCAGCAGCAGGTAGTTCCATCCCCAAAAACACTCTGTCCACTCTGCCCCAGCTCAGCAGCAGGCAGAAGGGTCCAGCTCTCTCCAGGTGCACTGTAGAATCCTGCTCAGGGACTTCTGCAATTACTTAGGGACGTCCTTGCCCTGAGCTTGCAGATATATCTTGATTCACTGGCTGTCAGAGACAATTCTGTTTCATGTCTCCCCAAAAGATTACTGGATTTTGATTAAGAAAGGTCAAGGGCAGCTTTTCCCTTTCAATATAAAGAGAATGACTTGAGGAAAAAAATACTCATCACCTAGCACGAGGACTTTTATCTTCACTCGAAAAATTAAATTGCCTGAAGTGATGGAAGGCTTAGGGCAGAGTATGCACAGAAATGTTTCCATGCAAATAAAATCCTAAATAATTTATCTACATGCTCTAATTTTACATCTCCCAAAAACTGTGTGGTTTTTTGGGTTTTTTCGCAGATGTCTTAGCAGCAAAACAAACCACAAAGCTCATGCAGCCAAGTCTCAGACAATTCCCATTTGCCAGAACGATTTTAAATGCACATTGTATTACTGACCCAGCATACCAGAGATTTCTATTAATCCTTAACGCTTCAATACATTCCCCAAAATAACTTCTCCAATATTTGATTTTCCTTTGAAGGAAAGTGTGTCAAGAGATATAATTAGCTCTAGCTGCAGACTCCAAATCTCTGCCTGGCACAGCTCTCAGTAAAACACACCTTCAGCCAGTGTGAAATTGGTACAGCTACATTGAATCTGCTACATACAACTGAAATACTTCACACCAGCTGAGGATCTAACTATATATGCATAAATGAGGGAAAAATCCATTTTTACCTGGAGTAAAAATGCTGCAGAACACACAGGATCTCGGGCTGAGTAAAACAAATGACAAGTTCATAAGAAATACATTCTTGTAATTGAGTTTAAGGCACTAAATAACCACTGTCTTCTAACAGAGAATCAGATGCATGGTGGGTATCCCTACATTAATTAGGAATAAGACTGTCACATGGATTTTAATGAAATAAAGTTATATCTATGGCTTCTCCAGGACATTAAAGTCAATTTATCTGAGGAAGACAAGTAATGGCTGGCTTTTTGTAGGAATTGGAGCAGTTCATTAAGGAAGGTAGCAGGAGTTAACACCAGCTGAAAGAGCTCTTGTTTTTTAAGGTACAAATTCAGAGACTCTCGATCACCAAGACAGAGCTGCAGAAATCCAGCAGGCTGATAGAAAACACCACAAATTACTGCTCTCACACTAAAGCACTGTGTACCTTGTGGCTGTGAGCACAAAGTACAGACAGCACTTAAATAAAATACTCAGCAAAACCTTTTTTCTCAGATACAAGCTCCCAAACATATTTACCTTAATGCATTTGGCCATCTGGACATTACCTACAGCACAGCTTAGGACAACTAATGCTCCACATCCTGTGTTGCTAAATGCCACACTAAAATTTTAAATGGGAGGCTTTTAGCTCTCCTAGTCCAAAACAGAGAATGCCAAGGCCATTAGCACCTAGGAAGGCAAACATCCCGGTCTCTGTCACTGGCTGTGACAAGCCTCAAGCACACTGAGCAGTTCTGCAACCAGCCAGCTCCAAAAGCTGAAGGTTTCCATCTCCTCTCACCTGTGGAGACTCATTAGACCAATGCTCAGGAAAATCCACAGAAGAGCATATTGGTGTTACCTTCACTCCCCAGGTCTTATTTAGTGTTTCAGCGATGAAAGTACTCATTTCACACACATTTCCTAATTAAAAATTCAGATTCTCTTGCCATATCATAAGAAGCACGAATTCCAAATGAAAGCTTTTTTTTAAAATAAGAAAATTTTGGATAAAACACACAAAGTTTCTCTTTGGGCTCTAGTAAGAGGTAAGGCTATTGACAGCAAACACCCCAGCCTTTTCCACTATGAAATGTCTGCTTGACCACTCCAGCCCCATCTCCTGGGTAAAGGGGACCTGTGTCATAACTTACATTCTCTGCACGGCCACTCAAACATGTAAGTTTCTGGTTTTCCACCTTTCATACCAAAAGTTTCAGCACAGATAATGAAATTTATTTCTTCACTCGCTACAGAAGACCACTGAGATGTTTCACAGTATGGGCCTGATGCTCTGTGTGGCCTTTTCAGAAGTGTTACAAGCTTGTGTTTGAAAACACAGTTCCCTCTGACCACTTCAGTGCAGTAAGGGCTATAACAAGACAAAAGCAATATCTAGTTTTGATACTAGAAGGATTTTTATTAAATCCAAATGTTTTCTGTACAACAGAAAGGTTTTATACAAAAGAAGGAAGCATTCATTCAGTTGCAAAGACAGGCACACAGAAGTTTCTGAACCCTAGTGCTTTAGAAATCTAAGAAGTTTTTTGAAAAACCGACCATGTGAAGTATTGTTATAGATGTTATAATCCTGGTTTGGGTCACTCTCCATCATGTACAACTCTCCTGCATGGACATCCTCGAAATTAGCCCTGAAGTTGTTGGGATCAAACTGAACCCACAGAGTGTACCTGTAGTCAATGGTACGCATGGAGTAGCCCATGATCCTGATCTCCTTCAGCTTTGGTTTGTCAGAGTTCCACTGGGGAGTGTCTGCAGGCCGGGGATATTGGCTGAAAGCAGCAGGTTCTTCATTAAAACACCTGTCAGTGTCATCACACCCTTCCTTGCCTTCCTCCTCCTTTCCTTCAGAGACATTAAAATAGTGGACAATGCTCTTCCCCTCAGTGCACAGCTCAACACCAAATGACATCTCTGGGCACACAGGAGGAACCTGCAGGCCAGCAAGTTCTGCAAGTGTTGGAAACAGAGACACCAGCTCCACCACTTTTTTGCTTTGCCCTAGAAGAAATAATATCAAAATGTAAGTTATGGAACAGGGTGGTTGGACAACAACTTTTTCTAATAATTCAGCTGGTGTTTTATTCAAAGTGCTCTGTACAGGATTTTTGGGGGTACTGAAATCAAGGCAGTTAAGGAGTGGGCAGTTAGCTGGGAAGATGCCAGTCCATGCACTTATTATGTACTTTTAACAAAAAAACTTCTGCATTTATGTTTCTCCAATGGCCTTAGAGATAGTCATATCCATTAGTTTGGAAAAGAGCTCTTCAGAAAGACAAAGTAAATTTTCAAGGTGCCTGGAGACACATCATCACCTCTTTGTACCCACTGCAAACAAAAAATAAGCATTTTATTTAGGAAAGGAAATTTACCTTGAGGTGCTGAGCCTCCAATATGGCTAAAAGGGTCGAGGTAGGGAAAGACCCCTGCTCCTTGACTGACAGGGGAAGTTGTCATTCCTGGGACATAAAACATCAGTGGCACTCGGGTAGCAACATCGAAATTGCTGTATTTTGCCCACTCACCATGCTCTCCCAGGGACCACCCTAGGTGACAAAGAACACAATTCTGAGCAGATATTGGTTTGTAATCTAGTAGTCATTTCTTCTTCATTGTAAATTGACTTATTGTTGAGGCCACCAGTCTATATAAAGGTAATATGAAAAGGTAAATAATCTGTATTTAGACGTAACAAGTCTTTTCTCTAATGTGGAAGCTATTTCAGCAGCCACCTAAATCTTGCAACTTGATACTCTTTTATAAAGGAAATAATTACACCTTTCCTTACTTCTAGATTCTCAAGATTAGAACTAGGAAATTAGCATTAAAACAGCAGAAAAGAGGAATTGGGGTGTGTCACAGTGCCTGCAAGAGTCTCCAGATCAATTCCTCAAGGCATTCATTTAAGTTTTGGGCAGCTGCCAGCTCTCCAATACTCCTGTTAACACTGTAGCTGAACATCCCTGGAGCCAAGGCTGCTCTCTGTGCCAGACTGCCCCATCAGGATGCTACCCCTGAGGAAGCAATAGAGATAAAACTTTTCAGCTCTCCTCTTCCTCTTGAAAGAGATGCCAACATGACTTCCTTCCAGGCAGATACACTGCCAACTTCACTTTGGGGGAGACAAAGGAACTCTGTGACAGCTATGTTAACACATGTTTTTTTCTTGATCACTTTGCCAGCCATGGTACTGGAAACACCAACTGTTTACAGTTATCCAAAGCAAGAAAAAGAAAAATTCAGTTTACAAACAAGTCAGAAGGAACATCTAGAGTCACTTTAGTACCAAAAGTATTAATCCCATTGCTCTGCAACTTGTAAGAGCTTGCTTATACACACATGCTCACAGAAGTCAACCCAAATTAACTATATATGTGACTTTAAATTGATGTAGTTAATTCATATCCTAATAGGTTTAAATCAGCTAAGCAATCCCACAATTAAATGGATCATGACAGGGTTATTTTAATGAATATTAAGAGTATTGGAATAAGCATTAAATGCTTGAGGTATTTGTCCCACAAATTAAGATTTTTACTACCAGGATCCAGAGTGTGCAGGATCTCAGTGATGAGAGGGAACCATATCCCTATCAGTTTAGATACTCTGCAAGCAGCAATGACAAGTGTAAGAAAACACACTTGAGCAGTTAATGAGAAAGCCTGTTACCCACTGTACCAGATGGCTTTCTACAAATGGTGAGGGGGGAGGAATGGTGGCTGTACTTTCAGAGCACAGATCCCAGCAAGAGCCACTCCTTGGGTAGAGGGTGGGAATACACCAAGCTCAGCCCCGTGTCCTGGCAGGCAGCCTCATCCCTCACCAGCAAATCCTCAAGCTGATTCAAGTGCCTGTGGGGACAGAACTGTGCAGCCACAGAAGCCAGGGCCAGTCCCCTCAGTCTGGCTGAGGCAAGCCAGAGGTACAAGGTAGGATAGCTCTGCTTGACACTCCAGAAACACACACTGGATTAATATGCCAGCACTGAATTGCACTATGAAGTTCTTAACAATAAGCTCGAGAAAGATTTAAATGCTTACCATGATCAGCAGTAAAAACTACTATTGTGTTATTTGAGAGTCCTACATTATCCAAAGCATTCAGAAGCAATCCAATTTGCACATCCAGGTAAGAAACTGCTGCATAATAACTCTGATGAATCTGCCGCTGCAAGGCAAGAAAACAGGAGAGAAAAAAAAAAGTTTTTCCCCAGACACATAAAGCAGAACCAGGGGGTGGCTGTGTAAAAGAACTAAAGGACTCTACTTGTAAAGCTTTAATTTTAATTGTCTGTAGCCCAATTAATGTTCCAGAAAAGGTAATCTGGGATGGGGCAGTTAGAAAATTCCACCTCCCAGAAGTGCTTTTAAGCAAAACACTGCAAAACCAATCTATTCTGCATCTCTTGGTCTAACCAGTGCACCCAATTTTGGCATAAGCACTGGAGAGTCAAGGAAAATCTTGCAAAAGAAGATACACTGGGTGCCAGCTTGAAACAGACTCAGATAATGAACACAAACATGGCATTGTGTTCCCTCACATTCATTCCCCCACATGCAAACTGAACTGCAGTGACAGTGAAGGTTTGCCTACAGAGCTAGAGGGGACAGTATACAAGGCAGGGAATTCGTAATTGCAAATGGTCACTTGCTGAATAACTGGGAGCATCCAAGAGCAGCTGACTCGTCCCTTGCATTTGAACAAGTGAAGGCAGTTTGACTTCGGAGCACTGTGTTGTCAGCTTACCTGGAAATCATCTGGAAGTGGTCCATAAGGGAAGCTAACATTTAGTGCTTGCACATCATCCCTCTGTCTGATATCCATCCAGGGGTTGTATGCCACAGAAGGGAGCTTCTTAGGCACCCACGGATCTGGGGCCGATGTGATATTTTCCAAGGGGTACAACTTGAGAAATTCCTTTACAACACAAAATACATATTAAAACTGTTCTCACCTTCAACATATACTGTGTATTTTGTGTTTGAACAGCAACCATTTTCCCTTGCAGGACCCTTTAACATTACAGTTTACAAGGCTTCATTGCCCTTCTGCCGAGTGTAAAACACAGCAATACCAGGCATCCCCAACCAATGCCTGAAAAATACTGAGTTGGTAAATACCTAAACCCAGCCTCCTGTATCTCAAAACAACACTGCAATAAAAGGTCCAACACCACTTTGAAATCAGTAGGAGTTTTGCCACCAAGTCAAACAGAGAATAAAATACAAGATTTTGTAAGGCCTCATTATGTCATACTCCATCAAGCTGAAGCCCATCTCCATGCAGTGGCAGTCACCATTATGGTGGCAGAAGCCTGGCTTTTAGCTGAGGAGTCACAATTCATGCTCATTAAACATTCTGAAACACATCCCAGGTGACTCCTGAAGTTACACCAAGGCTGGTTTCCAACCTGCTTTCCAGAAACAGCAATAAAGCATTTGTGGGAACAGCTTTTAAAAACAAAAGCAACATTCATCTCAGTTCCTGCAGGTCCCTCTCCTCACCTGTGGGTACCTCAGTGGGATGTGTGGCTTGTGGTAACCAACAGCCAGGAAGAACTTTTGCCTGCTGGTTTTCATGATGTTCAGTAAGCGTATGGCCTCCTCAGTGCTCTGAATATCAGGCAGAGTCCCCTCAGGCATTTCTGTCACATCCACTGGGCACACCAAGTTTGCATAAAGTTTTCCATCTTTTCCCCTGCAAGTCTTCATGAAAAAAAAAAAAAAATCAGTCCAGTAACTTTTGTTAAATACAAAGACACCCTTTTTCTGTTAGAGTGCCACAAATCACACTCACCTTATCATTCTCATGCTTTTCAGCTGAAGGATGAAAGGGTGGAATGGACCAACTGTAGGGATAGTCATCACTGTAATTGGATGAAACCCCTGGAATGAATAAAGATATTTAAAATGTTTTAATAGTTCACTGAATCAAGAAGAGCTCAGACACAAGTTTAACTTGTCTTCAATTGTTTGGGTTTTTAAAATATTCTAAAGGAAGAAACATTTGAAATGAATCTTTGACAACTGAGGAAAAGATAACCAAGAAATAAAAGTCAAAAAGTTTAAGACAGATATTTTTCCCTGAAATACACCTTTTACTAGTGAAGGAGACTCAAGCCTGTTGAAAAGCCTTGCTTCAGGGAACACCAAAAAAAAAAAAAACAAACCAAAAAAAACCCCAACAAAACAAACCCCAAAAAACCAAACCAAACCAAAAATTAAAAAAAAATCAAGAAACATCCAGGATTAATTACAGTCTTCATGCATATCCTTGCGTTCTGATCCAGACTCACAGCTTATTAGGAAACATGAAGCATGTACAGGCAGAACTAAGCCAACAAGAAATTTCATTTTCAGCAGATACCTAATTTCCAGATGTATTTTTAGAACGTTAGACATTTATTCCCACAATTCCCAGACAAGATGTGAAAACATTTATTAGCTAAAAGTCATCTAATCCATTCATCTCTAATGCCTTAAGACTTAATGACAAGCACTGTAAAATCTGGCTTATGATTATGATTTAGATTCTTAATATAGACAAGAATCATACATCAAAAAGTAAGTTTGTGAGACTATACACATCAAGCATTTCTACGTTAAGCAAATGACAATTCAAACCATACCAGGATGAAAAACTTTCCCCACAGATAGGGTCACGTAGCCGTTTTCCTTGAAATACTGGGGCATGGTGGAATAGTTTCCTGCATGGACTCTCCAGTAGGAGTAGAAATCATAGAGGCGGGTGGTGTCAGGCCTGCGGGCAGTGAGCAATGACACTCTGCTGGGAGCACACACGGCTTGCTGAGGAGAAAGGCAGCCAAGGAGAGAAATTTGGAATAAAAACCAAAACACACGCATGAGCTAACGTGGGCGTAGTGATGCCTCAAGTTGTAGCTTTCATTTTTCCAGATTCTGTACTGCATTAGCATAGAACTCTGAACTTCATAGAGAGTATTTGCAAGTTCTCTTCACAGTTTAGTCAGACAAAACAATCCTTTTCCAGCCCCAGAACCAAGGACATCGTTGCAGCTTCAAGCCCAAAAAGTATGAACAACAGCAAACTGAGGAGAGCAAAACTTACAACAGTGTGAAAACGTGTGACCCATCATTCATGCTGTGTGGAGCCTTGGCCAGGCTCTTCTAGTGCCCAAGATGTATCTTTTGAAGACCTTTTTAATAAATACCTACTTCATTCCTTTAACACTGCCTAGCCTCTGTTCTGGGTAGCCTCTCAAGGCATCAGTAGCTGGATCATAACCATCTGAAAACTCAGGAATCACAGGGAACGAGTTTCATATCACTTCAGGCTGGAACGAACAGTGTCCTTATTAAGCATATCAATTCCAAACTGCAAGCTTTTAAAAAAGCAAGTCACATTCCATAAAGGCAGTGCTTTTGAAATCTGGTTGGTTGCATCACACAGAATTAAGCAGCAGTGGCAGGTGGACTGTGCTGATAAAAGCCAAAAGTCTAGTTGATCTGGACTGCCTTAAGAATAAAAGAATAAACATAGAAGGTCTTGGTTATGGTCCAAAAGTCTGACCAATTCTGCTTCAGACTGACAAAACTCAAGAGTTCTTGCTTTGAAGTCCTATTCCCTAGCTGGAATTACACACAAATACCATAATTTAAATGCCCTGTTTTCATTTTTCTCACCTTAGTAAAGATAGGTTCACACAGTACTGTTCAGCCCAATCATGTATTTTCTACTGAAAATACTTCAAGTTAATAAATACTTGCTTTTTCCAGTGGCCTGCCTAACACCTACTGTGATAAAACCAGTCATTACTTTGCATAGAGAAAACATGTTTAAGTCACTTATCTCACCTGGGCATATGCATTGCTGAACACCATACTTTGGGAAGCAAGCTGATCAATGTTGGGAGATTTCACAAGTTTATCTCCGTAACAGCCCAACACAGGACGCAGATCATCCACGATTATAAACAACACATTCATGCCATCTATGAAGAAACAGAATTAGAAATAAATTAACCTGAGCTCCATTAATCAGAGGTTACTTTATGTTGATTTATCAGTTTTTAACCCTTAAACACATTTGAGGACAAAAATAAAATTAACAAAATGAGCAAGAATATCTTCGTAAAGGAATGTAAACAATGGGATTAATTCTTCAAAGACAGAAATTCTTATTTGGCCTAGGCAGAAATATAGTGGTTCTCATTTCCCTTCTTATTTCATTGCTTGGACCCATGGCATTTTCTCCAGGGAGACGGCATGTCCTCGCAGCTGGCTAAAGTAGGGTGATGCAAAATAAGGAGGTATTTTATAGGCCTACATACTAACGAATTCTACTGCCTGCAAGCTTTGAGAAGGGTGTTAAACCACAGGTAAACAACACTGTAGTTCTGCATAACTCTGCACCGAAAATATAAAATTATTTTTCTTCAATTAATTATATACGTCTTTTTAAAAACGCCCTCTCAAGGAGGCGGACTGTACTGGTGGGGTCGACCCGCTCGCCGCCGGCGAATGAAGCAGCAGCTTCTCCAGGAACACACAGATTCCCTGGGGACACACCGAGCCCTCGGGACACCCCGAGATCCTCGGGACACCCCGAGCCATCGGGACACCTCGAGATCCTCGGGACACACTGATACTCTCGGGACACCCCGAGCCATCGGGACACACCGATACCGTCGGGACACCCCGATATACTCGGGACACACCGATACCTCCGAACACCCCGATATCCTCGGGACACACCGATACCCTCGGAACACCCCGATATCCTCGGGACACACCGATACCTCGGAACACCCCGATATCCTCGGGACAGACCGATACCCTCGGAACACCCCGATATCCTCGGGACAGACCGATACCCTCGGAACACCCCGATATCCTCGGGACAGACCGATCCCCTCGGGACACACCGACCCCCGTGCTCTCACCGGCCGCTCCCCCCAGCCCAGCCCAGCCCCCGGCGCCAGAACGAACCCCCGGGCCCGCGCCCAGCTCCAGGCCCCGCCGCCGCCGGCCTGGCCNCCCGCCGTGAGGGGGCTCGGCCCGGCCGGAGCAGCGGCCCCGCGGTCAGCAGGCTCGGCCCTCAGGAGGCTCGGCCCGCCCGGCAGTGGGATCCAGCGCACTCTGTTCGAGGTTCTGCCCACTGTGCGGGGCTCTTCAGGGCACAGCGTTGCTCCTGCGGTTCCTGCCGATGTGTTTTTTCTTGCGCGAATCTCAGCACCCGCCGCGGCTTCCGTGGAAAGGGAATGTCAGTGGCATCCTCAGCGTTATTTCTTTATCGTGGAAACAGCGTTGGGGAATGAGGAGATCATGGTTTGGTATTGAGAGGAGCTGTCTGAGTACTTCAATCCTATTTGTGAATCAGTGAACACTTTGGTATTTAAAGAAACGTTCCGTGTTTCTGGTCACCCCATGTGCACTCTGCAGAGCGAGGGAGTCACCAATGTATGGAAAGTTACATGAAAACTAAAAAGCTCCCCATAACACTTAAAGTTTAATTAAGAACTAGTTTTATTAAAAGCTCAGCAATTTTTCATGGTTTCTGTCTTTAACTGCAGTAGAGAGAATAGGTTTATTACCAGTACTCCTGTACAAAATAAACTCACTATTAACTACACATATGCTTCCCAATCAGCAACTGTAAGATTATCAAAGATGTATAATAAAGTAGTTCATAGGAAGATTTTAAAAGAATTAAAAGACTGTAACTATGTCATCTTACACATTTAACAGGTAAACTGGTGACAAGTATACCAACATTGAAAATAGCCAACATGAACTCACTTGAATGTGGGAACCACCATGACAATGATACATGTGATGGTATGTGCATTTTTCTAATTTTTGCAAGTGATAGGTGTACCTTTGAATACAAATGAAAGTTTAACAGTGAAGTGTACTGGTAAATATCACTGTCTTTGGGACCAGACTGTTACAAAAGCCCAAAAACAACTTGAGAAAAAAAAGCCCCATTTACAGAAAACTAATGCATCTCTAATGGGAATCTATAATTTGATTCTTTCAGTGCCTCGGGACTGTATTGGTTGCTCTTTCTTATCAAAATTAAAAGTTCTGAGACAAAAATGCTGTCATTGGTCACTTTTTCATCACAGAGAATGGGATAGAAAATAACCTCAAATATGCTGTGTATGCACTCATCCTAAGATTAGCAGGAACGATGTCTGCAATGGTCTGTCACAATGCTGCTGTTCAGTGGGATGTGTGACTCAAAAGTTCAGTACATTGTGTATTACACACTGTGTGCATGCATATTCCAGCACGTGTACTTCCTCTAAACTATTACAGCAAAGTTTATTTTGATGTGGATCTTACACTTCCTTCCTGCACACGCTGGAAAAAGCTTGAATCAAATGAAGAACACTGTTGCTACAAGTTCAGCTACTACTGAGCACATGACATGCAATCAACTCATGAATAATATTCAGTATATTTGATGTTTGCATATTTTGGAATTAATGTTGTGTATAAGCAGTATATCTCACAGGTATCAGCAACTCTCCTAACATGGATCAGCTGCTGGAAATGTATTGAACATTGCATCCCCAAGTGACACTTCTCTTCATTTGGAGACTTTTTATGCAAAAAGCTAAGGAATTATTTTGCTATTGCACATGCATTTAATTACCATAATGCTTGCCTCTTTCAAATGCAAATACACTAAGTGGTACTTGATATGCATTTCCTGGTTTGCCTAACGTGAGTATATAGCAATCTTATTATTAAGTTCAGTCCAGTAGAAGAACAAATTACAGAGGAAAAGTCTTTTTCAAACAGCACACAAGTTCTGGTGCTAAAAAGCAATTTGGGATGATGCTAGTGAATAATTGCAGACATTGAAATCACAGACCTTGGACAAACTGGTCTCACAGCTCAGATGTCCACTCCACCCCGGATGTATGGGCCTTTGAGCAGCCTGTTGGTTCAGCTCCTGGACTAAACCACTGCTGGATTCAGTGTGATGAGTTGGGAGTGTCACAGGAAAGGTTAAACCGAAACCTTGGCTGAAGTGGCAATACCTTGCACTCCTCCTTAGTCACTCTGCTGGAAGTCCCAGGGTGGATGTCACTTACCACCACCACTGAGGATCAAATCCATTTTAAGCTTAGCAATATGCCAAGGAATATACCGAAAGTTTTGGGGGTCTACCACAGTGCTTGCACAAGTGTTAATAATTTAGGTGGGGCCACCAACATAACAGCTAAATATCTTAAAATCAACTATTTTCTGTGACACACTCAGGTTAAGACGTGGTAAAAAAAATGAGCACAGGACATCTCAATTCTTCATATATTGAACATGCCCTTGCACATGGTCCCCAGTGATTTCACCAGAGGCATTTGGCACAAAATCAAGTCTAAGGATTTTTTATGCATCACTCCATAATTCTAAGAAAACAAGTTTTCACAAATGGTTGGGCACTGTGGTCTGTTTAATCAAACGCCAAAAGAGCAAAGCAGTTTTCAATGAATCAATATAAGTAATCAAAAGTGATCATCATTTCATTCTCATGCATTATAGAGAGTGACTAATCACCATAGAAAGCTTTTGGTTGGCAAACTTATTTTCCCCTAAATTGATTATTATCAAAATAGGACTGTCTTCATTTTATGGACTGATGAAATTTTTTTCTGTACAAGCTGCCATGAAGAAAATGAGAGATCTGTTTAAAATATCAACATCTGCATTAATATCTGTATCCTCTTCTGGCACATATGGTGAGGAAGCGAAATACTAACAGCAAACATGAACCCCTGAGACATAATGTTGATATATCTCTAAACAGCGTTTTTATCTTTGAAGAATTCCATAGCTGTACTTTCAGAATCAAACCAATCATACTTTTTAAACCATCGGTGAACATTAGCACTCAAGGGTAAGCTAAAAAATTGTATGAGAGGCATCTGCATAGAGTTTCAGTTTGTTAACATGCTTATGATAAGGTGGTATCGTTGTAGTCCATCCTTGCAGCCTGAATTGCAGAGCTATGCACTAGAAAATACATTGTAGACTTTAATTATTAACATTCCTAATGCAAAAATACTCATTATAAGCCTTCATTTCTCAATGGCTGAAGTGAGTCATGCAGACCTGTTCACCTGCAGCATGCTCCCTGTCTCCCCAAGGCTCAGATCAGTGATCTCACACCAGGAGTTTTCCCAAGGACATCAGAGCTGTTTCTAAGATACTATTTAGACTTCTGAGTACTGGACAGCAGGTAAGGCAGATGCTGTTATCACCTCCAAAAGCAATGGATTAAAGGCAAACCTCAGTCCTGATTTCTCACATTTCCTGTTTGGGCCTATAAACGTGGCAATTTAGACACTGGCAGCTCCAGCTCTGATGTGCTGGCCAGGGAACAGTTGGGTGGATTGAGGAAGTGGAATTCCCTGACCTACACCCAATTCAGGAAGTGTGCCTACAACTTGGGTACTGCTCAAAGAAATCACACTGTCCCAAGTGCTTAGTGAGGGCAGGCAAGCACAGTGTAGAAATAACTTTCATGCACATAAGCCCTGACACAGACAATTTCTCAATTTACACAGTGAGTACAATAAAAAGATAAATTCCTCAAACAGGAAAGCCTGTGTAAACAAGTGTCATGTAAGGCTACTGAATTCTTTAATGTGGATAGCTGGCAAGAGTTGGTCTATTATTTAAACATCTACACATCCTGGTTTGTTTGTTATTCAGGATTAATAGTTGCTGCAGATTTTAGAGGGTATTTTGAGTGGCATCCTCAGCATACTAACAACATGCAGTTGTTTAAAACCCCAAAATAACCCATCTCCCATTTATTTTTAATAGTGAAATCTTTTCCCTCTTTTCCCTCTATTCCCTCTCTTCCCCTTCCTACAGCTGCCTTAGAGGGTAAATGCCTGGGCAGTCAGCCAAACATTGTAACAGCAGGACAAATCTTTCTTAATTTACTTCTACAGAACTTCATGAATATTCTCAGAAATGCCAAGCTGCTTTATTAGCCTTCTGAATTATTAAAAGTTCTCAAGCTAATTCCTTGTTATTAATATTTTGACTTTGTTTTATGATTGCATCTGGCTGCAGATTATGCTTACAGGTCTTGTCTAGTAGCTTCTTTATGCATTGCAGTACATGTATTTTATCTTGGACAAATACATTATGCATAATTGTTCTTTCTTCCAAACTCGTGAGGCTCAACTTTTTCAAAAGCATAATGAAAACCAAGGTTCTAGCTTCCAGTTGTTTAAGCCTGTTAATTCTTTGGTTCCTTACAAGCTTTTGTACTGCCCTAGCACAGATCCTATCGTGGCCCTTTCCATCTTAGCAGTCTCTGAAGAGAGACTGTATTTGTCTCCAGGAAGGTACATACATAGTTTGTTTGGGTTTTTTCCCAGATTTTTACTTGAAACATTTTTCAGTGAATACTGTATTATGACAAACTTTTTGTACAGCTGTCCCTAAATGCTCGGAGATTTAGTTGTCCCAGACATTGAAATGTATCAGAGTTGCCCAGAGAGTCTGAAACTATCACTCAAATTCTGCTTAGCCTGTAGAAGAGAGGCTCCAGGGAGACCTTAGAGCACCTTCCAGTACCTAAGGGGCTCCGAGAGTGCTGGAGAGGGACTTTTACGAGGCCATGCACCACTAAGACCGCACAACTGGCTTCACACTGGCAGAAGAACGGTTCAAGCCAGAAATGAGGAAAATTTTATTCGAGATGCCGAAGCGCGGGGGCGGGACCGCCTCGCCCCTCCCACCTTAGCCCCGCCCCGCCTCTCATTGCTCCGCCCCTCCCGTCTTAGCTCCGCCCCTCTGCCCAGCTCATCTCCTGGCAGAGCCACCGCCTGGCCCGGCGCGCATGCGCAGCTTCCTGTTGCGAAGCCCGGCAGTGCTTGGCCGCCCGGTTCCCGGCAGAGGCGCGCGCGCATGCGTGGGGCGGCGGCGAGGCCCGGGCAGGCCAGGCCCTGGAGCGGTGGCGGGGCCGCGCCATGAGCGCCTGGTAGAGGGGCCGCGATGAACCTGCGCGGCTTCTTCCAAGACTTCAACCCCAGGTGAGCGCGGCACGGGCAGCGCCGGCCTGGCGGGGTTAGCCCGGGGACCCGGCCGGGAGCAGCGCTGGGAGCTGGACCCGTCAGCTTCGGAGCGGAGCGCGGCCTCGGGTGGCCCTTCCGCACCGCGAGCTCGGGCGGCGTTGGGAACACGCCGTTCCTGGCCGGTTTCCTGCCTAGAATCACTGAATTAACCAGGTTGGAAAAGACCACTGAGGTCATGGAATCGAACCTTCCCAGCGCCCCGGGTGTCCGTGCGGTTGGTTCGCGGTCAGGGGCTGGGAACGCGAGCGCTCTACATCTGCTTTCCAGCCCCACTTCCAGTCATCTGCTTTGTTGTATGCTGTAACTTCCTCAGATCACTGCCAGGCTCTTTCTGGTGTTTGAATGGTTCACCGCGGTGCTCCGGGGTGCGGAGGCTCCGCACGCCCCCGGCGCAGGCTCGGACCGTGCGGCGGAGGCTCCGTGTCCGCGGGTGTGAACAACCCTGGGCTGCACCGGGGGCACCGGGGAAGGCGAGCCCTTCCTCCCAGCCTGGTCCCTGCAGCCTAGGGTTCTGCTGGCTCTCCAAGCGAGTAAGGACTTGTAACTTTTAAAGAAACTGAGAGAATGAGTTAAATTTTACCAGATCTTTTAAGATCACAGACTCAGGGTCTGCAGGTAGGTTGTGCAAGGTGGCTTGAGATGCTGGGAGTCCTGGAAAAACCTTGCACGTGAAAGAGGCCTTGCATGATGCCAGTTAGAGCAGCCTGTGTTCAGTCGGTTGTTTAGACAAACAAAAGGGTAACCAAAGCTCCAGGAAGTGCATTGTTACAGAGGCTGAAGTAAACAGTTGAAATACGTGTGCTCGCAGTAATGGAAAAGTCAGAGCAGAAGTCCTAGAGGCTTAGGAAGTTTTGTTACTGCAGAGAGCGATGCTTGCAGGTTCTTTGGGTGCCGAGTGATGAATGAGCAAGCTGTTCTTCTGCAGGTGTCTTCGTGTTTTGATGCTCCTGGAACACCCAGGGAGCAGTGGTATTACACTGCTGTATTTATGGAGGAGTCAGGGAAAGTACAAATTACACAAATATCGAATGTCAAAAAAGGATGACTAGCCGAGGAGCTGACATGTCTCTTTGTTGCTGTGAAGTGTGGCTGGTTGATATCACCCTATCCCGAAGTAGTTTCATCAAGCATGCAGGGAGATGCTGAGCCAATAAATCTGTTTCTCATTATTAAGGTGCAGATGAGACACTTGTTCTGAGTAGCGACAAAACAGCTTGATATCAAATGTAGCAGTCCTGATCTGATGAATGCTTTTTTATTTGATGTGAGTGAAGATGGGTAGTTTGAGCTGTGCTGTTGGAGGAATGGTAGTATTTCTAATGTTGCTGCATTATTCTGTTCCTTACGTTACCTATGTTTTAAAATACATACAATTACTTCACTGAAACTGTGTTGAAACCTAATTATGTGTTTTATAAAGCAGTCCATAAGCTTCTGGTGGATGGGTGGGAGACTCTTCCCTTCCTGTCCTTTAAGGAAGTCACCTACTGTGTAATTATTTAGTCTGTTTTTTGGTGGTACAAGCAGTTGCTGTGCCACTGCTCAAGTATTCCAGATGGGTTTATTCATTCTCAAATTGACTATGTTATAAACTGTATCAATGTAGCTATTTTCAATTTGTAAGCATCATCCTCAATATTCCAGTTAGAAACTTCAGTGTATATTAGATAACTTTGCTAAAAGTGTAACCTCTTGGGTTTTTCTTTTCTATAATATTGGGGTTTTTTAACTGAATGTAAATATTAAGAAAAAATCTCATATGTTTGCCCATTACAATTTGTAATAAAGTGGTGTGGATAAAATTTCATAAATTATGTAACTCAATTTTGACTATCAAAAGCTGCTTCATTTGATTTGTATGACAGAATAAAATTTTTAAAAACATGTACAGCTGGTATATTTGTGAGCCTCTAGTAATACAGCTCCTGACTGGATCCTTGTGGAAGGGAACTATTTATCTCAGTCCATTCATTGAGATTGTTATGCAGAAATGCTTTTGATGTGTTTCCTTTAAGCCTTGGTTTTATAAGTGAAAGAGATGATACATGCTGTATCTGTGATGAAATATTTGATTCTTTGCAAAGAAGCTTGACATGTTTTCTATTAGGAATTATCCCAGTGAAATTCCAGCTGTGACTGATTTTGTTGTCCTCTACAAATTTGAAGTTGCCTGCTTTGATTCCTGACTGGTTTTTTTTTTTCATTTGTTCAATAGCAAATTCCTTATTTATGCCTGCCTGCTGCTCTTCTCTGTGTTGCTCTCTCTACGTCTGGATGACAAAATTCAGTGGAGTTACTGGGCTGTGTTTGCTCCCATATGGCTGTGGAAGTTAATGGTGATTGTTGGTGCCTCAGTGGGAACAGGAGTATGGGCCCGAAACCCCCAGTACCGGTAAGCTGGTGATGTTTGTTTGGCAAAACACAGGGAATGTGATGTCTTGTCAGTCTAGGACAAAATAACTTTCACATCTTTATATACATCAGTGTTGAGTTTTTTTGGTAATTTGAGAAGAATGTCAATTTGAAGATTCCAGGGCAAAGGAAAAATTACCTTAAATGAAGTGCAATAAATGTCTCGTCTGGCTGTAGTGAATATTAAATGAAGATTTTTGGTGCACAGATTTCCTGATACACCCACATTTTGTGTGCTTCAGGTCTTGTTTACCCCTTCTAGTAATGGGTCTAATGTTGTAGGGAGAAGCTGTGTACTGCCATTTTACAGGCATTTTACTTTTAGTAACAGAAAATGTCTGTTGCAACACTTTGGCTTAGGCAAATAAAGAAATTCTGGGGAAAGATGTTGACTCAATGAATGCTGGTGCAGAAATCAAACAGATCATTTTCAATTTAGCTTATTTCCTAACAGTCTGCATGATAGCTCACTGTTGATATACTAACAAGGAAATCCTGTTTAACTGTCCAGCTATGGAGTCCTTAAAAAATTTTCAAATTGTAAAAATCCCACTGCACCTTTTTAGTAAAATACTTCCAACGTGCAGCTTTACGGGCAAGAAATCCTATTAGGTCATCAGCAGTGGAGTTTAATGGGTATAATGTGTATGTTTATCAAAAACAAGTGTTAATATCTGAAGCCCAAGCAAATGTCCTGGGATATTTGAGGGGAATGTGCTTTCTTACAGGCAAATAAATTCTTCCTTATCCTCTCTTCAGAGCAGAAGGAGAAACCTGTGTGGAGTTCAAAGCTATGTTAATTGCAGTAGGCATCCACCTGCTGCTGCTGATGTTTGAAGTCCTGGTGTGTGACAGGATTGAAAGAGGAACCCATTTCTGGCTGCTGGTCTTCATGCCCCTGTTCTTTGTGTCTCCAGTCTCAGTGGCAGCTTGTGTGTGGGGATTCCGACACGACAGGTCTCTGGAGGTGAGCCTTCATCTGTGAATGAATGCACAAAAGTCATGGCACTGCAGGAATTAGGATCAGTTCTGTGCCACTTTGTCTCTCAGGAAAGCACAGTACAGAAAACTGCATCAGTCCAATTAATTCCACTAAAGTCAGAGCCAATAAATCTGTTTCTCATTTTCTCCTGCAAATGCACTCACCTGAAGGGTCAGGAATAATATAACTTTTTCTAGTATCTACCAAATTGCAGCATGTTTTGAACCTGCTTTTTGATTATTTTCTGTTAAAATAGCTCTCCAGGAACTCTGCAGTATAGATCAATACCAGACACTTACATGGAAACAACAGGAAAAAATTCCACTGATCGCAAACACTGTCTCTAGGCAGAATTGAATTTCAGAGCCCCACGTAATCAGGGCTGAAAATGTCTCAATATCACAATCTGTGTGTTCAGTCTTTAATTTGGGAATGTGAATGGTAGGCAGTAACATTAGGGTTTTATTTTCTGCCTCTATCTTATCTCTAACTCCCTTTGGTTTTGGAAGAACCTTGGAAAGATTCTCAAGGTGCTCCCACAATTGTGACATTTTGCAATAAATTAGGAATTCATATTGAATTTTTTAAAGGAGTTTTTAGTTTTGCTATGTCCTCAAACTACCCCATGATAATTAAAAATCTGATTTTTAAATATGGCTCAGCTTTTTCAGGTATTTTAATTTCAAGGGGCTATTTCTCTAACATTAGCATAAGATGAGATTTTCACTAGAGAGAGAAACATTTTTGGTAAGTGATTGTTATGATGGCTGATCCCTAAGTTCATTTTGGAACACTTGCCAATAGAATGTTATTTTGCAGGGTTCTATTAGCAGTTAACCAATGCTAAAAGTAAAATTTGTGTGGAAGTGCTTGCCATCTACTGGATGATGCTTGATTGCCCATTGATTTATAGATGACTGCACAGCTGCTAACTACTGGCAGAAGAAAGTGGAATCCATAAAAGGCAACAGCTGTCTCAACTCATTTTTATTTTTTTTTCCTCTTAGTCATCTTCACTTAGTGCTGTTCTACTTTCTCTTCTTTTTATTCTGTGAAGATTTCATTATTTCCCTTTGATTTGCTAGAAACATGAGGGGTCTGCCTTTAATCCAGGACATCAATTTTTGACTTGAGTAATCAAAGCAGTTGTTAAACTGCTATTATTTTCATAAGTATTTAATCTGAAATACATTATCTGCTCATGCCTGTTCTGCATCTGATTAGGTGATCAGTAAGTACATGCTGGGGTTTTTGTCTCTGTATCATGGTGGGCTCAGAAAAAGCTTCCTTAATGTGTTATATTATTTAATAGTCAGTAAAGCATTATTTATTTAAAGCATGTTGAATTCATTAAGTTGGTTCATTGGTTATCCTGGAAGTAAGTTTGTCATACTAAGAGCTAACTAATGTTTTTTTTTTTCTTTTTCTAGCTGGAAATCTTGTGTTCAGTCAATATTCTACAGTTCATATTCATTGCACTCAGACTAGATGAGATCATCAGATGGCCATGGCTTGTATGTAACCAGTATTTTCTTCTTATCTTTGTTTAAATGCTGAATTTCATGAAGATATTTATTCTAGGGAACAGTTAGTACATGATCAGCCCATGATCCCATTTTTGGTATCCTTCACTGAAGGTCTGGCATTTCATTCAGTAGTCATGGCAGTCAGAGGCTGTTCTTTGGGCACATCATCCTCTGAGGAGAAAAATGTGCCATCGACTGCAGTTAATCTCTGAGTTGAAAGAGAAATCCTCACCCAAAGTTCCCAGTGGGAACACTAAACAAGCCATGAAAATGATTGGTGAGTTAGAGAATGTGTTGGTAAATACAGGGTGGTAAATAACTAGTTTTATTTGTTGTGTTACCACGCATGTAAATCTACTTATTGTGCAAGTAGTCACTGTCAAACTGCTGAGATGTCCTGTCCCAAGTGCCTTTAGGATACAAAAGCGCTGTTTCTGTGTCTGAGTTTTTGTAAACTACCATAAAACTGACAGTCTGGCATGGTTATATCTGCCCTTTCTATATTCAAAAAAAAAAAAAAAATTGAAAAAGGATTGAAACCCTTTAAAGTAAGGTATCCATTGTAGGAAGTACTTGCTAAAAATTAGTTTCAAATACAGTTTGAGCCCATGCAAAATCACAGAAGTCTTACCAAAGTTGAACTACATTGCCTTCATTTTAAATTATTTCAGCTTGATGGGGTTTAGAAAGCTGAGAAAGCCCTGAACTGATACATCTCAAAACAACACACATGAGTTTGATCCCCTTCTGTTAGACATTATATTAAAGACTTAATTTTTTTGTTTAGGCTTAATACGTAGACTCACTTTATTAAAAAGAAAAAACAAAACCACTCACAACTGCAATTAAATATGTCTTTCTTTCAGGTTGTCTGTGTTCCACTGTGGATCTTGATGTCCTTCCTGTGCCTGGTGGTGCTCTATTACATCGTGTGGTCTGTGCTGTTCCTGCGCTCCATGGACGTGATCGCTGAGCAGAGGAGGACACATATAACCATGGCTGTCAGCTGGATGACAATTGTAGTCCCACTGCTCACCTTTGAGGTAGGAAAAGCCACAAGGAGTTTGATGTGTCTCATTTTTTTTTCAGTAAGTAATGAATGATGATTTTTGAACTTACTGAAATGAGAACACTGCTCTTTGTTTTGGAATAAAATATTAACACACAAACGAGAATTCTATGTTCCTTTAAAGTTTCTTGAGTAAAATCTGCATCACATGATTCTGTGAAGGCCATTTTTTTTCCTCACAGATGTGTGAAGTTAAAGATTTCAAATCAGCATATGCTTTAAGCAGCTTCAAAGTGAGTATTGCAATTAAACTGACATAGTATAATTTTTTTTTCTCATTTAGATCTTGCTAGTACACAGACTGGATGGGCATAATTCTTTTTCTTTCATACCCATATTTGTTCCTCTCTGGCTTTCACTGATAACATTAATGGCAACAACATTTGGACAAAAAGGAGGCAATCACTGTAAGTATTTCAGAATCCTGGAAACAGATTAAAAATCAATGTATTTTATTAAGACTTGTATTTTCAAAAAGGGCTTTTCTGTTACTACTGTTTTCAGGCAGTTGTAATAAGGTTTCACTGCTTACAGTGGCATTATTTACTTTGGTTGAAGTGAAGAGTCTTTTGTGTTCTTTTTCTGTACTGATGTGACCCAAAGCTGTGTAATGTGTGAAACAAATGGATTCTTGCTGGAGTAGTGTAGCTGTAATTTGTGCAGATGGAGATACACACAGGCATGCATGTGCAGACATGGAACTGTACAAATGCTTGTCCAGGCTGTGTGTATATAACCTGAGTTGTAATGTTATGATAGGCATAAGAAATGCTGAGAAGCAGCATTAATAAATCTTATTTATATGTAAACAATCAAGAGACCTTAGTCTATATGTCTACTTAATTAAGTGTTCATTCTGTTAATAACACAAAACAATTTGGTTTCTTTTAGGGTGGTTTGGAATTCGCAAAGACTTTTGCCAGTTCCTGCTTGAAATTTTCCCGTTTTTGCGAGAATACGGAAATATCTCCTACGATCTTCATCATGAAGATAATGAGGAGACAGAAGAGACGCCACTGCCCGAACCACCAAAAATTGCACCAATGTTTCGAAAAAAGACTGGAGTGGTCATTACACAGAGTCCTGGAAAATACGTGATTCCACCTCCCAAGCTAAACATTGATATGCCAGATTAAGATGACAAGTAGCATATTAAACTTGAACTGGTCATCAGCAGACAGATGTATTTCATCTCATGCCTTGTCCCAATTCCTTTAAAATAGGTATTGCTGAATCAGTGGCTTGGATTACACAAATCAGAAATCTTGAAGATAATCTGAGTGCTTTTCCAGAAATATGTGGTTGTCTACTTTGTGAACCTTCCTAACAGGTTGGTTGCACGCTTGCCTGTATAGTATTTATATGAACATTTTTAGCAGTGTAATATATTGTTTAAAAGTCCTGTTGTGTACAGTATAAGTATTATCTAAAAGTATTTTTTTAAAAACCCTGTATGAAATGCCTATGCTATTCCAGGTGTCTTTTAGGTCCTAAATACACACTTGATTTTTGTGTCTCTTTTAAATGCTTTGGGATGCCTTGGCAGAGTACCTCTTTACTTCTCTGTTCAGCCACAATCATTGTCTCAACCACAGAGGCACAAGAGTGTTGCACTTCTGAGGCAACACTGGAAAGCTTTTTTGGGTGGGGGAAAGTAGAATGTATGGTGACTTACATGATACTTTTGAGTTAGCTATGTAAATTTTCATGTAAGTATTTCAAGTTTTGTGCTGGCTTGGGAGTTACATGTTGGTTTTGTTGCTTTTCCAGTTTCATGTTTCGATTCTTCTTGAGCAGCATGTACCATTCTCCCATTAGACTGGCTGTTTAATAAGCTGTTCCTCCTTGCATTGTGTGGTCCATGCCAGAAACATTTGTGGTAGGTTTCACAGCTGTTGTTCAGCTGGTACAAATATCATAGCTTGGTCTTCATTACCATTCTTTGTGTTGATCAGTGTAAATGATTAAACTTTTCAAGATAGGATCTTGTTGGTGTTGGCAGAGCATTTTCTTGTCTGAAGAAAGACCTGCTTTGACATTGTGCCTTGGACAGATGCTTTGGAGAGATGGAGTCTATGAAATGTATAGTTCTGTCATTTATAAAAACAGATGTCTCATATTCCCAAACCCTTGCAGCTGCTCTCTGTTTAGGTAAACTACACTTTAGATAGCTTAAATATCCTGGGTCTCATTTCTTTAGTGTTAGAATGACAGTGTGAGCAGGGAGTGTGTGGACATTTCTGCGTGTGTTCAAGGTGTAAGCCTGAAAAACTTGGATGCAGCACTTCCATTTCTGATGCTCCGGAGCCTGCGGACCAGCTACTGCCTGAAACCCAACCCAGCACTATCCCAACCTACAGGTTTTTTGCAGTTTTGTTTTATATATATTTTATTATATTCTGGTTCAAAAAATCAAACATCATCGGGATTGTTACTGGACATCAATTTGCTGGCACACCACCATGGAGAAGAAAACTAGATGCTGAGTGTGATGAGAAATCACTTCCCAGGAGGAGAGCAGTCCCAGGGGAGAAGAGGCATAGCTCTGCACTGGGGAAGGCCTCACCTGCCAAGCACAGTGCCAAGGCACATCCTCGAGGCAGTGCTGCCCACACAGCTCCATGTGCTGCAGCTCAGACACAGAGGAGCTCCAGCCTCTGCTCCTTCCCTTCAGCCAAGGCACAGCAGGGCTTGGCTGCGGCCAGGGAGCTGCTCTGCTTCACCCTGCCCTGCCCTGCAGTCACTTCCCACCCCTCCCTCCAGCTGTGCTGGCAGCAGCTGGGTCTGTGCAGAGGTCACAGCCCAGCTCCACATGTGGATCTGCAGGCACTGCCCTGAGCCTCAGCCCTGGGGGTGAGAGGTACCTTCTGCTCTGGCAGAAGTCATGTGCTCCAGTAAAGTATAAATACAAATCCTCTGCCACTTGTCCTGTTCTGTTTTTAGAGCCATGCCTAGGTGTGGCCTTGCTCCAGAAAATCAAAAGGATTTTCACTGTAATGTACGGTGTGAATTTTATTTGTAATTCTTCACACTTGTCTTGAATTCAGTATTAGATTTTCAAAGATAACCAGTATTTTTTGTGTTAAATAAGAGAAAAAATGTAATGTTTGCTCAATTTAATTTTGTACAAGCACCTTCTCATAATGGCCTTTCTGCAATGTCTGTCAGGTCACAGAGCTGTATCCATCACATGCACCTCCTGTGTACCTCAAGTGTGAATGAAAAGAATCTGTCCTTAAGTCAGGACAAGGAGTGGTATGGGACAGATATCCTACTAATTGTGGCAGCCTGCTTTTAAGCACCATTTTCCTGTAATCACAGATGCAGGTATCAAAAAATCATTTTAATTTACATTTGTATTGGCACACAATCCATAACTATACATTTTAAAAATGGCATTTACTTAGTTGTTTATACAGGAAAGGTGTAGAAAAACATTAATACTTGTTTTGCCTCAAAAAAGCAGATCTTCAAATATTTTTGCCATTTCAAAATAGTTTTGGAATAGAATCCTAAACATGATGCTGATGTAATTCGAAAGTCAGTATCTTAAATATGAGTCTGCTTTTAGGCAGGAAAAATAATAGTAAGGGGCAACACCTACAATTCTGAAGGGATGAGTTCTTCAGGGATGTCTACCTGCCACACCCCTGTTCTCCCTCTGGCAGGAATTGGTTCCAGGAGCCATCTGGGATTTGAAACAACAGTCAAGTATTTCTGTTCTAGATTACTGAGGACAGCTTTGTTTTCCAGCTCCAGAATCTCTTCAGGAGGCAGGTTTTCTGGATATAGTGATGTCTCTCCAACGTCAATTAATCCTGTATTTTACAATTAAAATACAAAATTAGTTGCCAGTTTGATCTCCTAGAGAAAGGTTTTCCAGAAGTAGCCCTCCCTGAGGACAGAGAACAGCCAGTTTATTAACAGGAGAGCACAGTCAGAGGGAGGCACACCTCCCACCCCTGCAATTTGATGCAAAAGTCCATGTTGACTCAGCTCAGGTGGGTGAAGAAAAGGAGGAGGCACAGTTAAAATCACCACGATGAAGAACCTGAAAAGCAGCCTGCATCTGAGCACAGCTGCTATCAAAACTGAGCTACAGTTGGCTTTGGACCAGCTTCAATAAAGTATAAAACTCTCTCTGCTCCTCTCAAGCCACTATTAACATTTTAAAATCAATAAACTATTCCAAAATTCCTACCTACTTCACAATGAAGCATTTATTTTAAGGCTGCAAATCTACACATGATGTGGGACCTACAGTTTTCAGCACTGTAGAAGCACAACAACGTTCAGTGTATGTGATAGGATTAATGTGTTGTGCAGGAATAGCTGAAAGTATTCAAATGACAATGAAAGATGGTATAACAAAGATACCTACAATGAAATAGTGCAAAATGAGCACTGAATAAAAACTTTTTAATTGTACAGTGTGCAACATCTACAAATCAGCAGTGAAACATCACTGCCTCTGCACTGTGTGTTACAGAAACAAACTTCTTCACTGCCCAAATACCAAAAGCAACAGAGGGGGTTTGTGAAACTGAAATAGGATTTATTTATGTAAAGTGACAATGAAAGCACTGCAACATCACGAATTTGACCACGAGTACTGCAAAATAGTTTGAGCAAGAGTTCCTAAGCTCAAAATAAAAGAAGTGTGGAATTGACATATGCTGAGACATACAGGAATTGAAATAGATCCCCCCATCACCACTCATGCTCCACTGCTTCAAAGTGTTAAAGAAATGTCATAATGAGTGCAAACACATAGACGGGACTGAAAGTTTGCTTAGAAAATACAATCCAAGGATGCTTACCTGCAATAACTCCTCTGCCAAATTTTTCCCCTTCATCCAACAAATCTTGCAGTTGCTTCGGTGTCAGGCCGAGCCTACTCAGAAGAATTTCTCTCCATGTTTCATCTTCCCAGTCCTTAACAGCTATATGAATAGCAATGGTGCAGTTCTTGTAGCCTGCTAGCAAAGGACGCCAGCGAGTCTCTAGTGTCTTGACTTGGTTTAGAAGCAACCCCGCGTAGGGCTGTCGGAAGGAAAGGCAACCGAATTTCATCGTGCTCCTCGCATCAGAAGCCGTTTATTTCCTGTAAACACACAGACACCGGGGGATGAGTCTCCAGAAGCGGCCGATGCCCGTGCCGAGCTGCCGGCTCTGGAGCCGCGGAGCTGCGCGGAGGGAGCTGCGCGGCCTCCCCGGGGCGGGTCTGTCCCCGCGGGCCGCGCTCTGCCCGCGCCGCGCTCCGGGC
>VWYP01017936.1:26400-72786 GCA_013400435.1 Pycnonotus jocosus | reverse complement strand
GCTGCTGCTGCTGCGTGTGCAGCGGATCCCGGGCTCTGCCGGGCTCCCTTGGGGATTCCCAGTGCTGTGGGAACAGCCCCACACACCCCACAGACACCCCACACACCCCATACAGACCACACACACACACTACACACCCCACACACCCCACACACCCCACATACCCCATACAGACCTCACACACACCCCACACACACCACACACACCCCACACACCCCACATCTCCCCCCATACCCCCCACACCCGGCCCTTTGTGGGTTCTGCCCCCCATCCCTCCCAGGGGTGCCCTGCTCCCAGCCCAGCCCCTCTGGGGGTGTCTGCAGCCACCGTGGGGGTCTGGGCTGGACAGACCCTTGTCCCCCAGCAGGGACAGCCACGGCCTGAGGGGCAGCGAGGAGGGGCGGCCAGACAGGCTGGGGGTGCAGGAGGATACAGAACAACCTTACTGGGAGATCAGACTGGGAGATCAGCCATGGCCGGGGGGTTGGAGCACAGGCAGACCCTGCTGGGACCCTGCTGGGGGTGCTGGATGCACAGAGGAGGGCAGTGCCCTGCTGCCATGCCTGTCAGGGCTCTCCTCATGGACCTGTGGCTGTGTTATCCACCAGAAAGTGTTGGATTCCTCTGTTAAACCTGGAGACACCACCTGGGAGCGTGACTGCAGGACACCAGCCAGGTGCCAGGCTCTGGTCTGGCATCCCAGTGGGCACAAACCCACACCGTGGGGATGGTGAGGGGCTGGTGCAGTTTACAGCCACCCTGACAGTGCCAGCCCAGCCTTTGCCAGGAGTCCAGAGCAGGAGCAGGGGCAGGCAGAGCTCTGAGGCAGGGCCAGAAGGGCTCAGGCCGTGCTGAGGGGCTGTGGGCACACCCTGCTGGGCCCCAAACGAGCCCTGTGCTCCTCCACAGCCATGGCTTAGAGGCTGGGGGGCTGCAAGCTGGTGATGCTGAGGGTCTTCCTGGGAAACCTTTCACTCCCCAGGCCTGTCCCCATCTCACTGCTTCCCCAGGGCACAGCACAACACAGAGGAGCCTCTCCAGATGCACAACAGCAATGCCCTGCTTGGACCCTGGCTGGAGCAGGAGCAGGAGATGAGACAAACCCCAGGATCATGCAGCCTGACAGTGGCCAACAGCCACAACCAGCTGGGATATTCCACCTGTGGCCAGCTTAGTCTCATTTCTGCTTACCAAATCCTCAAGGGTAAATCCTTCTGCCCTGGCCACTGTGGGCTTTTACACCTTCCCCACCTGCACCTGGGGAGGGCTGGAGCTGTAGGGGCTGGGGATCACAGCCTGGTTCACCCCAGAGAGTCCCCATCCATCCCTGGCACTGTGCATGCATCACTGGCCCCAGCTCTGCTGGCCTCTCCCTCACCCACATTTCCTCCTCAGGTTTTGGAAGCAGCAGCCAGGAAGAGCAGATGGGCACTGGTGATGATAAAAGTGCCTCTGGCTGCTGCAGGGAATGGGCCCAGGGAGTGAAAACCCCCTTCTGAGGGGGGGAGCACTGAGAGGACAGGGCCACATCGAGGTCCTGCACCCAGCACCCACTGGGTGCACCCCCAGGGCCAGGGCAGCTGCTGCTGGGCTCCCACGAGCCTGGTGCAACAAGGAGAGGGGAAGCCACTGAGGAGGAGAGCTGCCCTGCTGGGAAACCTTAGAGCCAGGTGAGAAATACAAGAAACACTGCTCTGTGATGGCACAGGGCAAAGGGAGAGCTGGAGCAGCTGCAGACAGGCTCAGCACTGCACTGTCACATCAGCAGGGCCCTGAAAGTGCTCAAAAAACAACTGGAGGTGGCACTTTGTGGTGGTCTGGTTTAGTGGGCACAGGGGGATTTGGACAAAGGTTGGAATTGATGATCTTTAGGAGGGCTTTTCCAGCCTTAATGATTCTGTGGCTCTGGCTCTGTCTCCACATGGGCTCTGCCTGCCTGCTCTGGGCTGGGGGGCAGGAACCCACCCTGGGCTGGGCATCAGCTGCACAGAGCAGGCAGGAACCCACCCTGGGCTGGGCATCAGCTGCACAGAGCAGGCAGGAGCCCACCCTGGGCTGGGCATCAGCTGCACAGAGAGGCAGGATGGCAGCACCCAGCTCAGGGAGGCTCCACGGGCAGCAGCAGAGCTGGGCTGGTCCCGGTGTGAGGACAGCAGGGAGGGAGCTGGGGAGGTGGGAAGGGCTCGAGCTGACCCTTCTGTGGGGCACAGCTGGGGCAGGACAATCAGGTTCTCCTCCTTGCCTTGCCTTGAAAAAGGGTTTTCCTCATTTCCCTGGGCTTTTGTGGTGCCCAGGACAAGCATTTCCTTGAGGTGACACAAGCACAGACCTTCCCTAGGGAGGCACCTGGGCAGGTGGGTGCTGAGTGCAGGCCAGGCTCCCCCTGAATCGCTGAACTGGTGCCACAGAGCAGCATCCTGGGGACACCCAGGGGTGCCAAGCCCCACAGGGGGATGCTCCAGGAGCACCTTCCTGCTGTGTTCAGTTTTGTGAGCTCAATGAGCCTCACAAGAGCATCATTTTGGGTCCAAGCCTGTAATAACTCTGGGTACAAGCCTGCCAAAGCTCTTGATTGAGAGGTCAGGTTTAAAGCTTGACAAGGGAGAAGCACCAGTGTCCTGGTGAGGGATACCAACAAGACAGGAGTGGACATCTCCACTGCAGGTGCCAAGCCCAGCTCCAAAGCCAAGCTTGCTGTGCTCAGTTGTCCCCATGGTCCCTGCTGAGCCACTGTCTTTGTGCCATGGTTTCAGGGTGTGATGTGGTTCTCCAGAGCTCCTGAGCCTCTGTCCATGCTGCTCCCTGAGCTCACCCTCTGGCTGTCCCAGGCCATTTCCCACTGTCCTGTCCTGGGCACAGTTCTGCCTGTGGGTCCTGGAGCAATGAAATGCAGCTTGGGAGCAGCCAAGAGCAAAGTGACAGAAATGGGAGAACCCCAGAGTGGATGATGAAAACCAGGGCGAGGCAGCAGCTAATGTGGTGCTCACAAAGCTCCTGAAGATGGTTCAGGTGCAAGCACACAGCTGTGGGCTCTGGTTGTGTACAGCCCCCTGAGGTGCTGAGCAGCTGCCGTGGCTGCCTCAATCCCCCAGCAGCCCCGTGCCTGCAGCTGCTCCACCAGCTCCCAGCATCAGCCAGCACCAAGCTGGACACGAGGCACTGAAAATCCTGGGGAGATGGGAGAGGATCTGGCAAGCCATCAAAGGGCTGCAGCTGGAGAGCCCCACGTGAGCGGTTTGACAGCAGCTCCTCGATGTGTGCGGGGCACCAAGGCTGCCTGCAGCCACCTCTCACATGTGTGTGCTACCAGCAACGAGCACTGACACTGCCAGGCCCCTCGGTGGTCCCGGGAGCCACCAGCAGCACAAAACCCCAGACACACCAGGGAGGAGGCTGCCATTGCCACTGGCACCTCTGAGCTCGTTGCCAGATGCCCAGGAAAAGGCAGCGAGGCCTCAGCAGGGAGCCTCAGCGCCGCGTCTGCTGCTGCCTGCCAAAATTAACATCACTGACAAAAGGCATGATCCTGAAATTGCACCACCAAGCAGATGGATTGCTGGAGTATGGGAGGCCTCGTAATGGAAAAGATGAGTAATTCGAGGAGGGAGCGCGGTGCCAGGGATCCGAGAGCTTGGCTGCTGCAGCAGGCTGGGAACCTGGAGTGCTGCCTGTGGCAGGGCTGGATTCCTGCAGCTCCCAGCACAACCTGCCTGGACACTGCTCCTGGGCTCCTGCTGCCACCATCACTTGGGGACACAGCGTGGGGCACAATGCCAGGCTGGCTGTGCTGGCTCTGCTGCCGGGCACACCTTGCCCGTGCTGCCCCAAGGAGAGCTGTGGGCTTTGAGAGGAGCCTGGGGCAGTTGGGGTGCAAGGATTGCTCCAGAACCGTGGCTGTTCCTGTTCCAGAGCCACAGCTGTTCCTGCTCCAGAGCCACGGCTGTTCCTGCTCCAGAGCCACAGCTGTTCCTGCTCCAGAGCCACGGCTGTTCCTGCTCCAGAGCCACGGCTGTTCCTGCTCCAGAGCCACGGCTGTTCCTGCTCCAGAGCCACGGCTGTTCCTGCTCCAGAGCCACGGCTGTTCCTGCTCCAGAGCCATGGCTGTTCCTGCTCCAGAGCCATGGCTGTTCCTGCTCCAGAGCCACGGCTGCTGCTGCTGCAGAAAGGCAGGGATGCCCAGGATGGCCAGCCAGAGGAAAGAGGGGGAATAGGGGTGTCTTTGTGCAGCTCCACTTTAAACATGGCAGTGTGTCCCAAAAAGGCTCTCTGAGCCCCCCAATTCTCAGCAAAACCCTCACTCTGAGCCCTGGGAGGGCCAGCTCATTCCTTCCCTGTGAAGTGACTCACGGGAGGATCCGAGAAAGTCTGACTTTCTTCTGGCTCTGAAGAGCAAGATGGATGAGAAAAGGGAGATGGATGAGAAAGATGGATGAGAAAAGGGACACGCTCCCTCCTCTAACTACTGCTGCCCTTGGTGTCCAGGAGCATCCTTGTGCAGCCTGTGGGGCTGGGATCCATCGCCCAGTGCCTGTGGATCACACAGATCCTGCCAGCACAGCTCCTGATTCTACAGCCAGAGCAGAAAAACAGGCACAGCCCCTCCAAAACAGCCAGGACCTTACCTCACTGCCACCCACAGCTCTCTCTGCCCTGTCATTAGACCTGGCATTATTAATTATTCTTTTTCTTTTTTTAAGTACAAATGTACTGAAATCATCCACTTGTCAGTGCTGTGACTGCGGTGATGCAAATGTGACACAGCAGGCTTGTACTGGGCACTGAAATTTAAATTAATGGGGAAAAATGAGCTTGCTGGGGTTTTTGGCAGAAGATCTGTGCTGTTGGTGTTGTCCAGTGCCCTGAGGCTGTGCTGGGTCCCACGGGGACACCAGGACCAGGGCACTGCACCTCCAGCAGGGCTGGACATGGAGTCACCCTGCAGCAAACCCTGCTGGGTCCATCCTGCTGAGCTCCCTGACACATTGGGGGAAAGTTTAGGCAGCTCAACATTTCAGCTTCTGGAAAAAAAAGAGGCAGGAAAAGGAGGGAGGGAGCGTAAATCAGCCCCAGCTTAAGGCCTCTTATCTTGGAATGACGCCCTGCAGTCCGTGAGGGCTGATACATCCACGGGCACGGATCCTGCTGCGGGATCGCTGGGATTAGATGGGCTTTGCTGTGCCCTGACTGCTCCTGCTCCTCTCTGGACCCCAGAGATGGGGCTGTGGGGCAGCACCGGGGGTCCAGGCACAGCTCCTGGTGCCCCAGGGTGCAGGTCCTGCCCGCTGCATCCTCCCCTGGGCCAGCAGGTGCTGAGTCACAGAGGCAAAGCCACGTGTGGGGCAGCAGACAGCAGCTTGGGGGGCAGCTGAGCGGGGAAATGTGGGTGCTGCAGCCCCCCCGTGCCCTGGACAGAGCACCCCGGGGCTGGGGCAGTGCTGGGTGCTGCCAAATGCAGCGTGGTTGGCATCAGCCTGGCTGGCTGTGCGTGCACCCGGTGCCTTTTCATGGGTAATGCATCATTTCATGTGATTTATTCACCCCGAGGGTTTGGGTTGGTTTTCTGTCTGTGGGGCTGAACGGGGACCAGGCATTGGTGGGGTCCTGCTGCCCTGGGGGTCCCCTAAACAGCAGGATGATGAGGAGCCCCAAGAATAGGAGCAGCATGGGTGAGAGAGAGCAGAGTGTGAGCACGTGTGGGTGCCCCAGCTCTGGGACAGAGGAGGGGAGGACACCAGAGCATGAGGAGAACACGGAAAAAACTCAGGGACAGCACCCCAACATCACATCGTGCCTCCCCCAGGGACTGCCAGGGGACAGGGACCAACAGAGCTCTCCCAGCCACCCTGTGAGGAAAGGTGTGTGCGAGTACCAGAGAGCAAAAGCAAGCCCTAGATGTTTAAACTGGCAAGTTCTGTGTTTGTCATCGAGCTGTAAAATGATACCCGAACAGATGAGGACAGGAACTTCTTGGAAGGCTCAAGCACAGACAGCAGGAGTGGGGGAATAGCATTTTGCTTTATTTCTTTACATGCAATCCAAGGTTTTTATTTTTTTTTTCTCTTCTTCCTTGCAGCGTTATATTTTTCTATCCAAAAATGGTTACGAGTCTGCCAGCTCTCAGAGGCAGCACTGAGGGCTTGTGCTGAGTCTGACACACCGGGGCCGAGGGCTGGGACGCAGAAAAAGGGCACAGACAATAAACCCTGGCTTGGAGGGTTAATGAGAAAGCAGAACACCATGGAAGCACCGTGAGTGTGTGTGTGTGGGCAGGGTCAGAGCTCACACCCCGCACAGACCTGGCTGATTTTGCACAGGGAGATGCAGAGGACATCAGAGCCACGCAGCTGATGCTGAGCTGCAGGCTGGGCTTTGCAGCAGAACATGTGCTCGGAGCAGCAGCTCCTGTTCGTCACCAGGATGTCGTACCTGCTCCAGTGGGTGGATAATTTGGGGTGAACGAGCAAAACGCTGCTTTTTCCTTTGGGTTGCAGCCATGTGCCGGGTGGGATGATGCTCTCGGCAGCGCCTTCTCTCAGGTGCTGCGAGGTGGGGGCGCAGCCGCTCCCCCTGGCACATGTCCCCGGGGTTATTTGTCACGCAGGGGTGGTGCCTCGTGTGTCTGGATGCGGATCCTGGGCGGGGAGTGCACAAAGAGAACGCCTGAGCCTCTCCCTGCGAGGCTGTGACTGTCAGGAGACAGAGCACGGAGTGACAGCGTGCACACGGAGCTCCTGATGGTTTCAAGGATGCTCTTTTATAGCTTAAATTAGGGGAGAATCCTGTGCAAAATCCTTAACGAAGCCGTAAAGGTTTGTTTGCCAGTCGTTCTCTGAGATGCCAGCCAGCCTCTGAGCTGCCTTTCAGCTCTCAGTTTGTCTTGAGGCATCACAAATGTCTGAAAAACAAATTGGGGTGTCCCCAGGGGAGTGGCAGAGAGATGAACTCGTGTTCTGGGCACTGACCCAACGTGATCCCTCACACTTTTCTTCATCCCCCACAACGAGGCAGCCCTTAGGGCAGGGTGGGTGGGCTGGGGAGAGGGCAGGGAGCACATTCCCTGCTCAGTCCATCAGCCAGGACCTGCTCTGCTCTGCTGTGGGCTCCTTCACCCAGCCTGAGGGCAGCAGAGCCCTGACCCTCTGGGAGACCCCAAAGTGGTGCTTTATGGCCATCACCGTGCCCCAGGGCAGCACAGATCATCCCAGAGGGTCTGCCCAGCTCAATGGGGGAAGGCCAGCACAGGTTTCTCAGCCCTGAGGGCTCTCCTGAGGACACAGCTCATTTTGTGTGGTGTTTGGGAGGGAAAGGGCTGGGAAAGCTGAGCTGGGGGAGTCAGGAGGGCTGCAAGAGCACGTGGAGGGAAAGAAAACATCAGTAGGAGTGAACAGCAGTGCTCCAAGAGGAGCCCAGGCTGTGTCTCTCATGCTCATCCAGAGTCTTCCTTCCTTCCTTCCTTCCTGAGATCTAAACACCCACAAACACAGCCACAAAGTGAGGCCACCAGGGAAAGCTCAGCACATCCAGGGCCCCAGCACTGTCACAGGGCTGACACTGAGGGGACATCATGGGAACCATGAAGGGTTCATGGCCAGCTGGAGTGTTACAGATTGGTGGGATCCTGAGAGGGCCAATTTCGGGAGGCTTTGGGGATCGTGGTGTCACACAAAAGCCACACCAACCCTTTGGACCCTGTTGTGACAGCACAGACACTTTGGTCCCGCTGGCTGTGCCAGGTGGTGTCTCAAGAAGGACATCTTGGTGTCTGTGGCACAGACAGCTTCACATCAGCCTGCTGCCGTGGGATAAACCCTCATCCTGCTGGTCCAGATCTCCACAAAAGCCACATGTTGGTCCAGGTAAGGGGGTCAACAGTCACAGTGGCTTTCAGGTGCCCTTTGTACCATTGAAAAGCAGACTGGGAATGAGGGGATGGGCACAGCCAGGCTCCATGCCACCCTGCCTGCCCCTGGGAATGAGGGGATGGGCACAGCAAGGCTCCATGCCACCCTGCTTCCACCTGGGAATGAGGGCATGGGCACAGTGAGGCTCCATCCCACCCTGCTTCCACCTGGGAATGAGGGGATGGGCACAGCAAGGCTCCATCCCACCCTGCTTCCACCTGGGAATGAGGGGATGGGCACAGCAAGGCTCCATCCCACCCTGCTTCCACCTGGGAATGAGGGGATGGGCACAGCAAGGCTCCATCCCACCCTGCTTCCACCTGGGAATGAGGGGATGGGCACAGCAAGGCTCCATCCCACCCTGCTTCCACCTGGGAATGAGGGGATGGGCACAGCAAGGCTCCATCCCACCCTGCTTCCACCTGGGAATGAGGGGATGGGCACAGCAAGGCTCCATCCCACCCTGCTTCCACCTGGGAATGAGGGGATGGGCACAGCAAGGCTCCATCCCACCCTGCTTCCACCTGGGAATGAGGGGATGGGCACAGCAAGGCTCCATCCCACCCTGCTTCCACCTGGGAATGAGGGGATGGGCACAGCAAGGCTCCATCCCACCCTGCTTCCACCTGGGAATGAGGGGATGGGCACAGCAAGGCTCCATGCCACCCTGCTTCCACCTGGGAATGAGGGGATGGGCACAGCAAGGCTCCATGCCACCCTGCCTGCTCTATCCCACCCTGCCTGCCCCTGGGAATGAGAGCATGGGCACAGCAAGGCTCCATCCCAACCCTCCCTGCACAGCCCAGGGTGGTGCCCAGGGGCCAGGAGAAGTGGAGCAGCAGAAGTGGGGCACTGTGCTGGCCGTGGGGCACTGTGCTGGCCGTGGGGCACTGTGCTGGCCGTGGGGCACTGTGCTGGCCATGGGGCAGTTTGCTGGCCGTGGGGCAGGGACAGCCAGGGGCTGGGTGCTCAGAAACCCTGACACAGCTGGCCTTGCAGCCAGGGCACGCTGTCCTGCCCTCACCCTGCTCAGCTCAAGGCACAGCAAGGGATCAGCAGGGCAGGAATTCTCCAGTGTCCTGGTCATCCTGAGGCCCAGAGGGATTGTTCCAGCCCCAGGGTTTGAAAAGCCTCCAGGGAACTGAACAGGCACAGTTAAAAATGTGTCATTGAGAGCCACAGAACACCACAAACAGCTGGGCAGGGTCACAAAAACCCAGTTCAGCAATGCCCTGGTGCTGCACCTCCCTGCCCAGTGCACTGGGATCCCTGGTGGTGCCCAGGGTCCCAGTGGGTGTCTGTGCACGTCCCCTGTGCCATGTCAAGGTGAGGGACATCTGAGGATATCACTGTGCTCCAGCACGGAGCTCTGTGGGCTAACCGAAAACAGATGTATAAAAATAAACAGAAATACTAGAGATGTGATTACCAAGGAAACGCATTTCCATACAGGAAAACGTCCAAGAGGACTGTCAGTTACTTCCTTTATTTATTTGCATTTATAGAAATGCTCCCACCCAAGGATCTGGGCTCAGTCCTGCCCAAATCACAGGAAATGGAGCCCGCTGGACCCTTGCCCCATCACCCACCAGCACGGTGCCCCTCCCAAGGGGAAAGCTGCCCCTCACTGATGGGGCTCAGTGTGTGCCATGCTGGAAACTGCTTCCCTTCATTCCCCATCCCTGGGCACAGAGGAGATTCCTCATCTCTGGGCACAAAGATTTCCCCATCCCTGGGCACAGAGATTCCCCATTGGCTTTCCTGGGACTGCCCCAGGGAAGGATTTTCTGGGCTCACAGTGGGGCAGCTTCCCCTGCTCTGGGGCAGCCACAGGGGGAATTCAGGCACTGAGAGCTGAGGGGATGGAGCAAAGGGATGGGTTTGGGGGCAGGGATATGGGGATTTCTCAGCCCAGTTGCCAACAGAGAACGTGAAGGGGGGGAGATGCAGGCTGAGGCAAATCAAAGGAGAAGGATTTTAACTTGCAAGAAATGGAAATGAGAGGAGTGAATTTGGGTCATGCCAAGGCATTCGTTCTACAGGAAATGAAATGTTTTACAAGCCTTTCCTTTTCTCTTTTTATTTTCCCGTCTTTCCCCTTATTTTGGGGAATTTACAACCATTTAAAAAAAAATAAGCTTTATTTATAAAATGCACAAAGGAAATACTTGAGCTGTCCTTTTTTCCCCTGCAGCTCTCACACCCAGCTTCAGCCCAATCCAAATGGCATTGGGGGCTCATTTACCAGCCACCACCAACAAAACAACTGCACTCTTGGCCTGGAATTCTCTCTGATTATAATCCTGCCTCTAAACCTTTCTCAATACCCACAAGGGGCACTGAGCAGTGATATGAGGGTCTGGCATCAGGACCAGACCCACGGAGGGGATGGGGCAGCTCCCTGCCAGGGCCAGGAAGGTGCTGTGGAGGTGCTGGGGTGCCCTGAGCTGGGCAAACCCCGGGGCTCCTCGTGTTCTGGGAGTGGCTGCAAAGGAGACTGGTTTGGAGAGAAGGTCGGTGTGGGTTTGGGGGAATGTGTTTGCTCACGATGCAGCTTCGCCTCGCAGAATCCCAGGCTGGTTTGGGCTGGAGGGGGCCCTGAAGCTCAGCCAGCTCTCTCAGCCTGGAGGTGCTCCAGCCCTTCAGAGCGTCTTCATGTGGATGTGGGGACACGCACAGTGCCACCAGCCCTGGAGCTGCCCTGCTCTCAGGGTGGCAGGACAAGGATCCTGTGACCTGCAGAACATCCTCGGGGTCACAGAGGCTCTGGGGCTGGAGGGGACATTTGGCACTGTGAACCTTTGGTTCCTGAGCTCCACCAGCTCTCCCATGGGAGTGTGGGCATCCCCCAGGACGGGGGGCTGGTGCTGGGCTCCCCAGCAGCTGCGGGAGGCTGAGCCAGCAGCACCCACAGCATCACCCACACCTCGGCAAGGAGCAGCTGCAGGGTGGATGACACACTTTGCTGCTCCGCTCCGCTCTGGCGCTGCCTCCGCCGGGTAATTAGAGCTGACAGGGTGTGTGCAGAGTTACTGGGGAATTGCCCACACACCTAAGGTGTGGTGGAAGTCGAGGGGTGAACCAAAACCCTCCACCTGACCTACATGCAGAGGTGCTGCCCAGCTGCAGCGGGACGAGGGGGTGGAGAGGAGGAAGCAAATGATGAAACGTGGTTCCTGGCACAGCACAAAGCACAGCACAAAGCTGGACATCCCCCAGGTGCTCTGCAGAAGGGACTGAAGTAACCCCAAGCCAGGCTGGAAGGGCAGGCAAGGCGTGGAGGCTGCTGAGAGCATCCCTGCCCAGCCAGGCTGCGGGGGCTGCTCCAGCCCTGCGACACCGCCAGGGGAGGGCTGGATTAGCAGGAGCCTCCTGTGGAGGACAAGGCAGGTAACGCTCTGCTGGCTGTGCCCACATGTTCGGCTGATCGGGTTAAGTGGCTCATTTGCCTGGGAGCAGGGAGCCAAGCACTGATGGCTTTGGACATGCAGCCTGTGCTCTGCTCTGCTCTCCAGCCCTTCTGGGGGCTGCTGCAGGTGCTGCCCAGCTCAGGGCACAGGGGCTGGGGCACAGCTCCCAGGAAATGTGCCAGGAAATGTGCCAGGAATCGTGCCAGCTTCTGCAGCCATGGCCTCAGCAGAGTGATGCTGTCCTGGAGGTGCAGCAGGGCTGGCCTTGTTACACAGCCTGAGGGAACAGGGGGGCTGCTGAGTCACAGAACCACACAATCACGGCATCATTAAGGTTGGAAAAAACCTCTAAGACTGTTGAGTCTGACTGATCACCCAGTCCCACTGTATTCACCACTGACTCGTGTCCCCAAATGTCACATCCATACAGCTTTTGAATATTTCCAGGGGTAATGATTCCACCACTTAGTTGAGCAACCTATTCCAATACCTGACCACCCTTTCAGTGAAGCAATTTTTCCTGATATCTAATCTAAACCTCCCCTGGTGCAACCTGAGGCCATTTCTTCTCATCCTTTCCAGTTCACAGCTTTGGCAACTGGGAAGCAGAGGTGAGGGCCAGGTTAGCTCTTTCCTTCATCCACTCATCTCCTGGAGCTCACCTCTGATATGTACAGAATGTCTGGGGCTACAGGAGAGCAGAGGGACCAGGAGGAGGGAAGCAAAGGCCAAGTGTCTGTCACAACTTAACCTTGACCCTGCAATAACTCTCACCAGCCAAGCACCACCAGTGCACCAGCACTGAGCAGGCAGTGGCCACTTCCAGTCTGGGCAAGGTCTAAATATTCCTGGTGCCACCCTGCAGCCCCATCCCACAGAAACCAGAGATCTCCTGCATCTAGGCTTGCTTTTCATCAGCCCATCCTGCTTGTGTCCCACCTTTCCTCCCCTCCACCCCCTGCCCTTTCCTGCCAGCTGTGCCTGTCCGTGGTGGGGACCCGCAGCCCTTCCCTGCAGCCCTTTCCTCCCTGCAGCAGGGATGTGGCTCCAGGCAGCCCTGGCCACGTGTCTGTGCTCACTCTCTGAGCTCCCCTGGCCAGGCACCACCGTTATCTGCTCTGCTTTGGCTCTCAAATCCTGCAGGCCAACACCCAAACCTTGGGTAGAGACCAATTCGTGTCCACCCCAGCCCATTTCACACAAACCAAACCAGGCCACGGCCGTGCAGGCTCAGGTTGTCATCAGCACCGAATTCTCTTCTCCAGCTCTTCAGCAGGACAAACTCTGAACTCAGCTCCCCTGTCTGTGTCTGGTGGAACGATCTGACTGTGATCAAGACTATCTGTAACACTTGTTCTCCCATCTATGCTCTGGAAGATAAGTTCTCCCATATCCACAGTTCCCAGGATTACTCATTCCTCCTGGATGAGGCCTTCTAATTCTTCCATTTAATTGCTCATGTTCCTGGCATCAGGACAGAAATACTTGAACTGTTTCTGCCTGGTCTTATCTGCGCTCTCAGCCGAGGAGGTGCCGTCCCCTTGCTGGCTGGAAGGGCTGCCTGACGTCGCTTTTTGGCAAGGTGGGAGCTCTCCCATTCCTCTCTGCTCTCTGCTCTTCCTTTCTTGGTCGCCCTGCTCCTGCTGACATGGTCACCCTCCCCATGGATGTGGATTCCAGGCAGGGAGCAACCAAGGCCAAGAAAGGAAACGCTCGGAGACAGCCCTGAGACCCATCCACAGGGAACATCGCTGCTTATCTGCCTTCCTCCTGATAACCTCCTTTTAATATTATCCACTGCAGACTCACCCTTCACAAGTTCTTTATCCACTTTAATTCTGTGATCCCATCTTCTCTGGGTTAGCTAATAATTTCCCATGGGGGCTTTATCCGATAGTTGCTTAAATCCAGACAGACACAACGCCGAGCACAAACCCCATGGATTGCTCAGTCCCTGACAAGCTGCCTGTGGAGAACCCATGCTGCATTTTATTTTTTCCATACATCTCACTGGCTTCAGCTGTTGTCTGATATAAGCTCAAAACACTTAGGTATGACGCAGGCCAGGCTATTTACCCTGCACTTATAGGGTGTTGCTGCCATGCCTTGAACTGACTTCTTGCTCCAGTTCTGCTCCTTCACTGCCTCCAACCTCCTGGCTGTGCTACTCCTGTGTCCAGAGGATCCACTGATCACCGTGGTGGGGACCCAGCCCCCCTGCTCTGGAGCCAGGCTGGGAGAGCTGGGGGTGCTGACCTGGAGAGGAGAAGGGAAAACTCCAGGGAGAGCTGAGAGCCCCTGGCAGGACCTGAAGGGGCTCCAGGAGAGCTGCAGAGGGACTGGGGACAAGGGCTGGAGGGACAGGAGCCAGGGAATGGCTTCCAGTGCCAGAGGGCAGGGCTGGATGGGAGATTGGGCAGGAATTGTTCCCTGGCAGGGTGGGCAGGGGCTGGGCTGGAATTGCCAGAGCAGCCGGGGCTGCCCCTGGATCCCTGGCAGTGCCCAAGGCCAGGCTGGACATTGGGGACACTGGGAGGTGTCTGTGCGGGGAGGTGTCCCTGCCATTGCAGAAGTAGAATGGGATGAGATTTAAAGTCTTTCCAACCAAATCACAGTATTCTGTGGTTCATGAACCAATTCTTCCAGGCCTGTGAGGCAGAGGTGAGCTGGTTCCTCACAAGCTCAGTGCATTGAACTCTTTGAGGTTTCTGCTCACCCAGCCAGGGTCGCTTTCATTTCCACTCTGTCACTCCCCTATTCCCTCAGTGCCCCCTCAGCAGTGGCAGCACCAAGGGCTTGGGCAGTGCCCTCCATCCTCCCATACTCTCCCCAGACTCCTCTTGTCACAGACTCTTGCCAGCTGTGCCACCTTCAGCCCCAGAGGGCTCGTTCCCAAAGTTCACAAGGGAAATTACACATTTAAGAACAACCCTTTGAATACCAATCCTTTCCAGTGACTTCCTCTTCCTGCACTCAGATCACCTCCCCACCTCCACGGTGCTCACTCCTTGCCCTTCACCAAAACCAAGAGAATTCCTCTGAAGGCCACCCAAGCCTCTCTTCTCTCTGCTCACATCCCCCACTCTGGCCTGGACACACTTGGGGTGTGACAGCAGGAACCTGCCCAGTGCTTCTTCTCTGCTCTGTCCTCTCAGCCTGCTCTGCTGTCCCCTTTTACCTCCACCTCTGGTTCCTGGGTACCATTGCTGTCTCTGTCTTCCTTCCTTCAGGACCAGCTGTTATCTTCTCTTTTATGGCTGACCCTCTGTTTCTCCTCTCTGAGCTTTGGGACACCAAACCATGGTCTCTGCTCCATTTTCTGTCCTACCTTGCTTGCCCCTGGGTTTCTGTGATTTCTGAGGGTGTCAATCCTTGTTCAGATAGTTTTACAGAGCAGCCCTTTGGCTTCTTTATGGTCCCTCCTTGCTCCTTTCCAATATTTCCCATTTCACTCCACCACACTGTCCAGCTGTTTCTCTACTTTTGAGTCTCTCCTGGTGCTCTCTGACACAGCCCCACTTCCCCTGCAGCACCAGGAGCACGAGGTGGGGCAGCTCTGGGATCAGAATAGAGAATGCTTTCCAAGCTTCTCTCAGCCTCATCTTTGATTTTTTCCTTTCCTGTGTGGCTGCAAGTGAGAGGGGAACCAGCCTGTGTGACAACATGGCAAAGGCTGCACCCCTCTGACCCTTCTCCATGAGCATCCCACTTAGAAAAGAAAGGAACTGCAGGACGTGTTCAGCCACACAACAGCTGGGACGCTGGAGTATGAGATATCCATTCCATTAAAAAGCTCAGAGATAAAATCCTCCTCCAGTGGCATTGTTATTTCCAAGAACACCTTAAAGATGCTTTGATTTTCCTTTTCTTACGTCCTTGTTATACAACAGCAGCAAGAGCAGCTCTGCTCACAAGCACCATTAGCTACTTAACACACCAGTCAGAAGGAATAAAACCCGGGTTTGTGGCTGTTCTTCACTGAGCTGTTCAGGGATACACCAAAATCCCAGTGATATTCCAGCCCTGTAACCAAAAGGCTTTGAGGAGAGCCAATTGTGACCTTCTAGCACCTGAAGAGGTCAATAAAAAAGATGGGAAGAGAGTTTTTGCAAGGGTATGTAATCGACAGGACAATGAGGAATGGTTTTCCACTGCCAAGGGCAGGGTTAGGTGGGATATTGGGAGGGAATTCTTCCCTGTGAGGGTGGTGAGGACCTGGCACAGAGAAGCTGTGGCTGCCCCTGGATCCCTGGAAATGTCCAAGGCCAGGTTGGACGGGGCTTAGAGCAGCAGTGGAAAGTGTCCCTGGCCATGGCAGGGGTGGCACTGGATGGTGTTTGAGGTCTCCTCCAACCTAAACCACTCTGGAATTCTCTGATTGTATCTCCACAGAAGCCACCATCGTGAGATGGCTTTGTCAGTCAGGACAATCCCAGTCACTTGTGGATTTAATCTGATTTCATTTGTCTCTGGAGTAAAACAGAACAGGTGAAGTGCAGGCACCAAGCTCATTACAGACAGGGCTCAGCAGAGCTGCCCTCCTGAGCCACCCAGTCACACAAGAGACCCATTTATTCTGAGAGATAACCACAAGGAACCCCATCCACAATCCAGATTCCATCAGATGCAGGATTTGTTCGCCTACAGGCAAAGCAATATCTCAAACTCAGCATCAATCCCAAACATCAATCCCAAAAAGTGCAGCACAAACCTTTCCATGTGTCCCAGCAGTCGCTCATGTTGCCATTTTCCTGCCTCTTGCCTCCTGGCCCCTGGGCTGCTTCGTAAAGAACTTCCACAGTGAAACCAGCCAAAGTTGAGAATTTCCAAGAGATGTGAAAATAGCAGAATGCAAATTTTGTGGAGGCTTGAAATTTCAAGTGATTTACTGGTGTCAAACCCGTAAAATCAATTTGGCAGGTGTTCACCGGTTAAAATTAGTTTTAACTGAGAGCTGGAGGCATTATTGTGGGAGTCTTTGAGCATTGTTGTGGATGCACAAGGCACAGGCAGGACTGCACAGGGCACATGTGTTGTGGGGTGTAATCCTCCTGGAGCACCTTGTAATGCTGTTTGTGCAGCTCAGGGAGCTCTGGGGGCTGAGGCCATGGGGTTGGAAGCACAAACCAGTACTTGCAGAGGGTTTTTTGGTGTTTCCTCGGGCTCTGGGGTGGTTAGTGTGTGAAGGGCAGAGGTTGGTCCCACCCTAGTGCAGTGTTGGTGCCTTGGGTGGGCTCCCAGGATAAGCCTGGATTCCAGGGACAGTGAGGGGAAGAGACACCTGGTGAGCTCAAAGAATCATAGAAACACTGAATTCTTTAGGTTGGAAAAGGCCTTCAAGATCCTCACATTCAACCATCCAAACACCACCACTGTGTTCATCACAAGCAGGGACCCCCACACGACTCATCCTCCCAGGACACTCCAGAGAAACCCAGCAAAACCCAGGGTACAGCCCCCTGTGCATTCCAGCCTCCCAGTCCACCCCACCAGTGCCATGCTGGGATGCCAAGATGCCCCTACACCCTGCTGCCCTGCAGGACCCTGCTGGACCCCCCTGCCCTGTGCAGGATCCTGCTATGNAGGTTGGAAAAGGCCTTCAAGATCCTCACATTCAACCATCCAAACACCACCACTGTGTTCATCACAAGCAGGGACCCCCACACGACTCATCCTCCCAGGACACTCCAGAGAAACCCAGCAAAACCCAGGGTACAGCCCCCTGTGCATTCCAGCCTCCCAGTCCACCCCACCAGTGCCATGCTGGGATGCCAAGATGCCCCTACACCTGTGAAGGGCAGAGGTTGGTCCCACCCTCCCCTGCCCTGTGCAGGATCCTGCTATGACACCACAGGTATCAGTGCCAGCAGTTCCCTCTGCCATCCCCTCCTGTCCCCACCCCTCACACCAAGCTGGCAGTCCTGAAGGTGACATCACCCCCAAAGTCAGGGATTTTGGGAGCTGATGCTGGCAGTCAGGGTGGCCTCTCCTCTGCCACGGTGCTGGGTTGAGGTGAGAGCCCCTTAGAAAGCAGCTGGTGAGTCCTTCAGCTCATTGTGGGAGCAAAACATGGTGAACTTCATTGTTCCCATCAAATCCTCCTGCTGTGTTCATGTCTGACCTCCTCCCTGTCCTCTCAGCTCGTGGCTGGAAAGAAAATCCTCCCCACCTCTCCTGCTGTTGCTGTGCAGCAGGGCTGGAGCCATGGGATGCCCTGGCAGTGGCTCTGTCCCCAGCCTGGTCACCATGTCCCCAGACAGACCAACACCTGGGACTCCTTTTGGGGGGTTCACTCAAACAGACCACTCTGGGGCTCCTCTCCAGCCTGAGACATCACTCAGTTCCCCAGACAGGACCCATCCCCAAAGCTTTTGGGCATCAGAAATTGCTCCAGCACCCCAGTCCCAAGGGAGAGGGGTCTGAGGAGCAAGATGTGCCCAGGTGCAGGGCTCTGGGCTGGTTCTTCAACAAGCAGCAGCAGGGCTGGACCAGCACCACTCCTGTCCTCACTCCGGGGTCAGCAATGAGTCCAGAGGGCAGGGCAGGGAGCCCTTCATCTTCCCTTTGGAAATTAAACAAGAAGCAGAAAGGGTTTGGTTTTCATTAATATTTTTCTTCAAAAGTTTTCTGGCTTCCCTTCCCCATCTTCTGCCAATATTTCTTCGAGGGGGCGGGCAGCGAGGAGCAGGGAACGTCTGGCAGCTTTTTGTTTTCAATTTGCACAAACCCATTCTGTGTGTGTGTTTTTTCTCTTTCTGGAAATTCTCTGCAGACAGGCACTTCCTGCAGAAATCATAATTTGCAAGGGAAAAATATCTAACAAACATGTTTTTTCCCTTTTGGTTTGCCCCGGCTCTGCAAAGCCCTGGGCTGGGCTTTGTGTATGTGACCCTGTCAGGCACCAGGCACCAGTAACACCCAGCCCTGCCTGTCCCATTCCCATTCCCAGCCCATCAAAGCATCTCCCTGCGCTGCCCCATCGCTCCCATGGGTTTGTCAAAGTCCTGGAAGGCAGCTCCAAGTGGTGGGGTGGACACAGCTTTGGGGTTCTGCCAAGACAGGGGTCGTGCTGGTTGAGCTCCACCAGAGTGTCCTGTCCCGGTGGGGCAGTGACGTCCTGCCTTGGCAGAAGGCCGCTCCAGATGTTTCACCAGCTGTTCACATCTGGTTTTCTCCCTGCTTTCTGAGCTTTGGAGGACGGGCAGGCAGAGATGGCCACAGCTGGGCAGGAGCACATGGGAGGAGAGGGGGCACCTGCAGCTCTCAGACCCTGCTTTGGTCTGTGCCCAGCTGGGTCCCCTCTGATCCCCAAGCACACACTGGCCCATCCCAGCCTGAGTTTCTCTAGACAAGGTTCCCTGGTCCTGGAGTCTGGGCAGGCACAGGGGTAGCCAGGATTGTGAGGTTAAATAATTCATTCCACATAAATCTTTCTTAGAAACAATTTTTTTTTTTTTCTTCCCAGGGAGACACATTACCACCTCACACACACAGACCTGACCAGGAATTATAAGAGTGCGTTTCTGCCATGGCGAATGGGGCAGGGAGAAGGGAGAGGAGGGAAGGAATAAAATATAGATTCTTGAACTCAGACCTGGGAAGCAGCAAAGCATCAATCTTGTTAAAGGACTCGTGTGGACTCTCCAGCCAGCCCACTTCATCCTGACTCCTGACAGGCCCCGATGATTTGTGCCTGCTCAGCAGAGGAGAAGTCCCATAACTCACGCACCGAGACGGCGTGGGATGGAGGCAGGAATGACTCACCACACCCCGCATCCTGCCGTGCCACTGGGGCTCCTCCCGTGCCCACCACCCCCACAGACCCGGGACAGGGCCCATCCCCACCCCGCACCCCCGGGTGGCACAAAAACCTCAGAGCGTGGCAGATTTGCTCCAAAATGTACGAGGCTCGTGGTGTTATTTAGCCATTGCACAATCCGGATGATAAGAGGGGGGTGAAATTCCTGGATTGTCCCAATTTGCTGCGCTGCTTTGCCTGGAAAACAGGCGCAGCAGCTGTCCCCCTGCCTTGCCAGCCAGAAGGATTTGCTCTTTCCACCCAAGGCTCGCTGAAGCAGAGGAATCCTGCCACTGTTCCAGCCGGCGGCAGGTCGAGCCCGCAGGGCTGTGCGGGGATGTGCTGAGCATGGAGATCATCTCGGAGATGGACGGTACCTCCGCTCCCAGCCCTGCCCGCAGGCGCCGGAACTGAATGGTTGATTAGTGCAGAACCCCGAGCAAGGAGAGGAAATTCTCCCTGGAGCCCTGCCAGGCCAAGCCCGCATCCTAAAATACATCCTGCTGTCCTGCTCGGAGCCCGAAAAGCTTTTCGGAAGGGAGAGGGCAGCTGCTTCGCAGGCAAAAAATAACAGCAGCACTGAGAGCCCCCCCGTCCCCGTGAGCGGGGCTGGAGTCACTTTCAAATCACAGCACTCATTCCAAAAGAGAGATGGGGAGAAAGGAAGGAAAAAGACACACATGCACCACCACGGATCTGGCAGGCAAACACAGCTCCGGGGCTTCTGTTTGCCCATCACAGGAAGATTTACTAGGAGAAAAAAAAAAAATATAGGCTGATTAATTATGCAGCCGGTTTGGTCCATTATATCATAAAACCCAGCTGTGTAGGACAACCTTGGAGATGCTCCTCTCCAGCATTATCTCAGCCTGGAACCAGGCGCCTGGAGCCAGGAGAAGCTGTCTCGGCACCGAGCGCTCGCCGCCGCGCCGAGCGATAGCGTCTTCCCAAAGCCACCTTTTCCACCGGAGATTAGGAGTGCACTGAACTTTGATACGGTACCAGCGCTAATTTCAATCGGCAGGCCCCTCGCTGGTGTCACCGGAGGCCTTGGGTTCATTCAGAGAGCTGCGGCAGCGCGAGGGGAGGAGGGAAAACAGCCAAAGACTCCCCTTGAATATTAATGAAGCATCAAAGCTTTTAGCTGCATGGCCGTGTCTGAGCGCGACTGCTCTCCAGGGCTCTGCTATGTTTGGCACAATAAAGCCTTGGTAATTATTTCCAATAACTAATTTAGATTATCATTAGCCCCACATTGGAGGCACAGAGAATGCTGCCCTTTCAAACACTTGAACCACTGAGCCTCAAAAATAAAACGTTCTCTCTCTGCAAAGAGATCTTTGCCAGCTCTAATAAATTAGAATATATTTGTGTGCGTTAGCGCCTGTGGTGGCTCCGGATAATGAGAGCAGGTTGTGTCTGGGAATGGAGGAGAAGGCGGCACCTCCCCTGCCCCCCGCCTCCTCCCGCTCCGCCAGCACAACATTCCTTCGGGCCCCAATTTGTCCCCATTATCCTCCCGGATCCCCCAACCCCAAATCACCCAGGCCTGGCAGCTGACCCTGTCACAGGCGGTAATAACCCATAAATCATCCCACACCTTCAAAGAAAATTTCTGCGTGGTGTTAACAGGCTCCTGTGCCTTCGCAGGCGCTGCCAGCCCCGGCTGCCAGCCCCGTGCCCAGCTGGGCTCTGCATCCCAGGGTGGATGCTCTGCCCCAGCCCTGCTGCCTCTGCAGCCAAGGGGGCTCCTGCAGCTCTGCCCACACCTCTGCAGTGCCCAGGAAAAGCTCCCCAGCTCTTCAGCTGTCTGTGCTGTGGTCGTGGCCAGCCCTGGGCACAGCCAGCAGGGTCCCAGCAGTGTGACCCCAACACTGGGGGGCTCCCCCAGCCCATGGAGCAGCCCAAACTGCACTGCCTGCACTGCCTGCACCGCCTGCACTGCCTGCAGCCACCCACTGCACCACCCTGCAGCAATCCCAGCCAGCAGGGATGTCCTGGGAATGTGGAATGCACACAACCACCCAGCTGATCTCCAGCTGCCCCAAGACAAGGCAGAGCTCCCCGTGCCCACCCTGAGCCCAGAGCCTGCCCTGCACCCCTGCCTGCTGTAACTCCTGGCTCTGCCACTGCAGGGGCCTGGGGACCTTGGGTGGATCACTCCAGCTTTCACAGCCTCCGTTTCATCAACCATGTCATTAGGCTAATGATAATTAATGCCTGCAAAGGGCTTTATGCTCTTCAGCTGGAAGGTGATAGTGAAGGGTAAATTATTGTTATTACCATAAACACAGGGTACCTGCCACTTACCGGGGTGGGACTTGCTTTCTGACTTGCCTCAGCTCTTCTTGGACTGGGACCAGGGTCAGGTGTGGGCTTTGCTTCCTCTGTCATTTCCAACTGAATCTGTGTTCGAGCCAGGCAGGGCTTGAGACTGAGGATTTTTCATGCAAAGTCTCAAAAATGAGAGTTCAGTTCATTCCATGGAAGTGTGCACGTTGAGCACTGCTGGGGTAGGATGGGAGAGGTTCCTTCACCATCACCATGCCTTGATGGGCTGAGGCCAAGTCTATGATGTTCAACAGGTTGATGTGCCAGGTCCCAAACCTGGGTCACAAGAGCCCCAGGGAGTGCTCTGGACTGGGGGCAGAGTGGTCAGAAAACTGCTTAGTGAGAAAAGACCTGCAGGTGCTGGTTGACAGTGAGTGAACATGAGCCCAGGTGTGCCCAGGTGGCCAAGGAGGCCAGTGACACCTGGCCTGTGCCAACCATGGTGTGACAGCAGGACCAGGGCAGTGACCATCCCCCTGTGCTGGCACTGCTGGGGACCTTCAATCTTGAGGTCAGTTTTGGGCTCCTCGTAACAAGGACATTGAGGGGCTGGAGCGAGTCCAGAAAAGGGAATGAAGCTGGGGAAAGGAATGGAGCCCCAGGAGGGGCTGAGGGAGCTGGGAAAGGGGCTCAGCCTGGAGAAAAGGAGGCTCAGAGGGGCCCTTGTGGCTCTGCACAACTCCCTGCCAGGAGGGGACAGCCAGGGGGGGTCAGGCTCTGCTCCAGGGAACAGGGACAGGAGGAGAGGGAATGGCTTCAGCCTGGGCTCAGGTTGGATATTGGGAAAATTTCTTCACTGAAAGGACGATCAGGCTTGGAACAGGATGCCCATGGATGTGGTTGAATCACCTGGAAATGTTCAAAAGCCATATGGATGTGGCACTTGGGGACATGGGTTAGTGGTGGCTTGGCCGGCGCTGGGGGAACTTTTGGACTCAAAGATCTTGGAGGTTTTTCCAACCCTAACAACTCTGTAATTCCATGATTCTATCCCCATTCTCCAAGGGCATGGTGACCTCTACTAACTGGCTGTGCCACCCACTCCTTTGGTGGTGAAACAAACTGAGCTGCATCCCTTCTGCAGTGCATGTGGACGTGCAGGGCTGTGTGTGCAGCAGGAACACGTGGGTGATGGGAAACTCCCCGTGCATTCCAGCAGGGATGCAGCAGGCAGGGTGTGCAGGCATCCCACACTGCTGCCCTGCAGCCACCGTGAGCCAGCACAGCCCTGTCCCTGCAGCTGTGGCCCTACAGTGTCCCCCAGTGCCACACGGGGCAGCAGATGGTGATGGGATCTGAGTGAACCCTTCAGCCCCAGGGGAGAATCCACATCGCTTGGCCGGCTTCCACATACCCCAAACCTTCCAGCCACAACTCATCCACTCCTATCTCCATCGTGGCTGTGCATCCCAACACCCTTCCCATGGTTCTCACACCACTTCTTCCCTCTGTTTTATTAAACTTGTTTGTGGCTCATATTTGGTTGGACGGTTGATTGACTTCATTGTTTACTTTTTTAAGCTCCTATTCCCTATGGGCAGTTTTCATTAAAAGTCTTTCATCAGAAGGAGCCAAAATTGTCGAAGGCTGTTCCTGGGTTTTGATTAAAAGCTGAAATCTGCAGTGAAAAAAAAAAAGTATTTCCCTCCATCCTTTCCCATCCTTCCTCTCCATTTTTATTGAAATCTTCTGTACAGGAAAATCCTTTGCTGATCTGAGGAGTTGCCTCACACAGGATGGAGCAGGGGCTCATTTACTCTAAGCCAGAGAGAGCAGGAGCATCACTGAGCCGTGCTGAAGGCTCACAGCAGCTTCAGACCAGGGACGTGGTTCTTGCCTGACTGTTGTGCCCAAGCTGGGATATCAGCACATGGCATTAAAATCACAGCACTGTCCAAGATCTGAACACTCCCCGCTGTTCACAGGTGGACCAGGAGCCCTTCCCACAGCTGGCTGCTCCAGGGGACATTTTGTTCATGCCATCTACATCGTTATCTATGAAATGTAACTACCTCTCCTCCTTCCCTCTCCTGCCCCAGTTCCTCTCTCTCAACCCCACAGTGGTTTCTTCCAGCCCTTGTTTCTGCTCCTGGAGGAAATGGGTTATCTTTCCTTTCTTTCCATATGTGCAGAATCGCAGCTCCTACCCCCCAGCTCGTCACCGCATATTAATGGGTAGGAGGCTGAGATTGAAATGTATCAAAATGCAAGAGCTCAGCTTTGCTTTTGCATCCTCCAAAGCCTTATTTTGCTTTTTGGGCCAAACATATTGTGCATTTTCTGTAACAATGAACTTATCACACTTATTACGGTAAACTGAGAAGGCACCTCCCACAGTAGACAAAATTCCTGCAGATTGATTGACTTCAGCTCTCAATTATTTTTGGATGCACAAACATTTTTCCCTGGGTTTTCCAACAAGGAGAATATCGTGACTGCAGCCAGTGCTGGTGTGAGCACAGCTGATCTCCAGGCAATGGGATCTCCTGCTGCTCTTCCGTCCACTGGGAGGGAGCAGCTGGTGCTGTGTCCTGGCTCCCTGGGAAGTGCCAGGCCATTACTTTCCCTGCCTTGGACTCACTTGGACATACTGGAAAATATTTATTTTGCCACTCCAGAGTAAATCCATCCCAACACTGTGACCACCCAAGGCACAGGGACTTTTAGGATGTCCTACCCAACCTGTGCTGCCACCCACTGCAGATCAGTGCAGAAGTCATCCCTCTCTTGAGCACTGTCCCTCGGGTTCCCGACAGCAGGAGGGAGGGAGAGCTGCTGGAAAATGAAACCAGGCATGTATCCCTGTGGCTTTGCTCAGTCCTGTTCACCCACTGCTCCACCATAGCTAAGCCAGCACGGCAAAACCCCAAGCTAAGCAAACATCTGGCAGCTACAGCTGGAGCGTTTCCCTGTGTGACAATCCATGGGGACAGCAAACATTCCCCCTTTTGGCCTCCTCCCCTTACCTTTGCAGACACCTGGTTACACATTTCTCCCAACACCAGAGATCCACCACCACCTGCATCCCTCACATCCCCACCCAGCAGTGTCCAACCACCCCTCTCCAGGGGCCAAGGACAGAAATCAGCTTACAAACACACCAGACAGGGAATGAAAGTGTTTTCCTCTTCACACAGATTGGCCAAACCTGGGAGGATGCTGCGTGGGGATGAATGCTGAGGATGCAGCAGCCCACTGCCAGCTGGCCAGCCTGTCCCTTGAAGCACATTTGGTGGCACGGGGAAATAACCACGGTGTCAAACTCTCTGGAGTTAATTCCTGGGAAATGAGAGTGCTGTGCCACGATGAGCACAGAGCTCACCCCATAAGTGGCCCTGGACAGCCCCTGGCCTCTACTGAGAGCAGGATCTGGGGCAGCGGGGAGCTGTGTTCTGGCACATCACCTCCATCCTTCACCTTCAGAAATGAAGCGTGCAGAAAATGAGAGCAGAAATGCCTTCGCTGACAGGTTGGAATTAAGAGATTCCAGTTTTTTTATAAACAGTCCTCGGATTTCCTGAAAGTTACGGCACCGGGCATCATTTGTATGCAGGATGTGTTGCAGCTCAAAGGTACCAGAACTAATGCTGTCCTGTTAATGAACTGAGTGAGTAATAGCCATGGGTATAGAAAGCTTATGTCTGAAACTAATCCTAGTTAATGAATCTATTGTTACAGGTATTAAATGGTGACAGGGGGTTTCATCCATCAGCCCTCCATTAATCACAGCGTCCCCGCCTATGCTTATTATTTAGAAGCCAGCAAAGGGATCTTAATGATATTAGTAATAGAGCGGTTGTGCTACGTGACCTGGGACAAGCTGGGGATTGGAGGTGATAAGCGTCTGATCGCATAAGGCATTTTAGAGGTGATCCAAGCAGCTCTGCTCCCCATGGCATGTTATCTTGTCTCTGCCAGCCTGCTCTGCTCAGCCAGCAGAGCACCGAGCCATGCTGGCCACGCCGGAGCCTCCCCTCGCCTGCTGCTGCCTGCAGGAGATCCCTCAGCACGGGGGGGTCCACAAACCCCTCCCTGCAGACACCCCCAGCGTGCGGGGCACAGCTCAGGGTGTGCCCGGGGTGCTCTCACGGGCACAGGAGGGCTCAGTCTGCACAAATAGCCAGGTGCAAGCCCACGTGCACGAGCACAAATACCCACCCACCCACACAGCCTCGGAGCAAATGACTCAAAGGTTTCTCTGGAAAGACGTGAGGAGCATCTGATATTCTACGCTAATTCTCCATCTGGACGTTCTCAGCGTGTGCGTTGGGATGGGATTCATCTCGTCGTGGTCCCCTAAAATCAGAGACGTTTCAGCCCAGTGGAGAGGCACCACCACCCCCAGGGCAAGGCAGGGTGTCTGAGAGGGCCAGGGCAGTGTCTGAGGTGAAATGGGCCACTGGAACTTCAGGGATGCCTTTTGCTCTCCACGAGGTTGGCTCCCAGTGCATGCAGCACGTTGGGGTGCCCATGGTGGGAGTGAACCCCAGTTTGGCACAGCTTGGCTCTGAGCAGGAGAGCCTGCATTGCATGGGAGCTCTTAAGGGGGGCAAAGATAAGTAGATTTGGAGGAGGTCTTGCTCTAGGTGTTCAGTAGTTCCCTCCATCCTCCTGAAGGCTGCTGTGCCCTGAAGATTTGTGGAGAGGTGAGGGACACCCAGTGCATTAACACTCACTGGCCCCCATGGCAGCAGCAGGGCCAGCAGCTCATTCTGGTGGGGTGGGCAGGGATGCTGTGTGAATCAGGGCTTCTCCTCAGGATGTGAGTGCAAAATCCCAGAGATAAAAACCAGCAGCACATGAACAACCCCGAGGTCCCCGCCCAGCTTTCGTGTTCAGCCCCCTCTGCAGTTCATGGTCTGCTGAGTTTCCAGCTGACAGAGCAAGCTCCCCTGTTGGTGCCACAACTGCAACAATCCTGGTGATCTGCTTGAGCTGATGGAACAGAGGGGTGCCACACACACAGCCAGGGCATGGAAGAGCAGCAGACCCTGAGCTCAGTGCCCAGGTACCCACTGCCCCCACAGAGCTCACAGCATGTGGGGAGCTTCTCCCCAGCAGGCCAAGGCTGGCAGGGACAAGATGTGCTGGTTTAGTGACCAAATGCAATGCAGAGGCACTGAGACAAACACTCATTCCTCTTCAAGTCTCGTTGGTCTCCATAAAACTCCTCCCAAGATAAAGGAGGCCAGTGGTACCTGTCCTGCACCAGCCACGGTGTGACAGCAGGACCAGGGCAGTGACTGTCCCCTGTGCTGGCACTGATGAGGCACTTCCAGTCCTGGGGTCAATTTTGGGCCCCTCGTGACAAGAAGGACATGGAGAGGCATGGCCAGGGCAGGGAATGGAGCTGGGGAAGGGAATGGAGCCCCAGGAGGGGCTGAGGGAGCTGGGAAAGGGGCTCAGCCTGGAGAAAAGGAGGCTCAGGGGGGCCCTTGTGGCTCTGCACAACTCCCTGCCAGGAGGGGACAGCCGGGGGGGTCGGGCTGTGCTGGCAGGGAACAGGGACAGGAGGAGAGGGAATGGCCTCAGCCTGGGCCAGGGGAGGTTTGGGTTGAATATTGGGAAAATCCCTGTCCACGGCAGGGGAACCTGCTCTGGCAGCTGTTGTGGGAGCCCCACATGACACCCACCCTGTGTGTCCTGCTCTGGGGGCAGAGCTGAGTTGTGATCAGTGCTCTGTGTCCACACAAGGACTGGGCACCCTCAGGGTGTCTCTCCTCACTGCCCATCCCAAAATATTTATTATGTTATTATTCTAAAGGGTCATCCCGTGGTGCACTGGCACCAACAAGCTGGGCACGAGGCAGCTCTGCAGGGTGGATCAGCCCTTTCCTATTCTCTGCAAGGACTCCAAGCCCTGCATTTCTGTGCAAGAAAACCAAGACAGGTGATCTGCCACTTGGTTATATTTTTAGGTTAATAACAGATGTGTAAATACATATATGTCTCATCTTCACAGGTACTCAGAGCCAGGAGCTCAGCACTTGCCAATGTTTAAAACAAGCCCAGAGCTCACTTGATAAACTGACTGTAAATCCAGCTCTAACCTGACCCCCAGCTCCCAGGCTGAGGCTGCAGAACCTCCTGCTCAGCTGACACCAAAATCTGCCCACAAGCAAAAGGGTGATAGCTCCAGCTCAGTGCTCATCCCAAACCCTCCTGCCACAAGAAGAATGAGTTATGGGGGTTGTGTTTTCTTGTAGTGTCAAGAAACCATCCTCACTTCCCTGCCTGCTCCAGAGGGAGAGAACAAATGAGGGCTCCAAGGGGTGCAGGCACCCAAACCCCAGGAGACTGCCCAGAAATCTCTTTGTAAAAGAGTAAGGAACCTCAGTGCCTTTGCCTTGTCAGTCTGTACTCACAGTGTTCTTACCCAACAAAGAAGGAAACTGCTTTTATCCAGCAAGGAGAGCTGAGATCTTCCCATCACCTGTGCCCAAGAGTTCTCAACAAAATCCCCAGGGATGCAGGGTCTGGCAGGCAAGGCTAAGCCCTGGCCAGCTCTGGCCAGCAAAAGCAGCAGAGTTTGGTGTGCCCATGCCCCATGAGCCCTGGCATGGAGCAGTACCTGGTACCTGGTCTCCAGTAGTGCCACGCTGCACTAGGACAGCAGCCAGCAGAGGAGGAAAAGGGAAGAGGAGAGATAATTATTAGTGATTGAAACTGATTGCATGAAAGAAGGACAGATGTTTCTAGTTGTGCTTGTGTGCCTGAGGCTACGGAGCCATGCAAGAGACCGGGGAAAACTCCTTCTCAGCCTGGGAATGCTGTGGCACTGAGCAGCATTCAAATGAGGGCTGAAACCCACACACAGTTCCCTCTGACTCATTCAAATCCCCCCAGGATCTGGTTAAATCTCCAATCTCCTCACTCCCCCCATGCAGGCAGTGATGTCCATACAGGTCCCCTCTGGCCAGAGGCCACCAGGTGCTGCAGAGACCCCCCCAGCTTCTCTCCACACCCCAGTGGTGCAGCCATCCCAGGCCCAGGCTCTGGGAGATGATGGGACTGGAGAAGCACAGCCAGGCCAGGCCAGGAAAAGCAGGTGGGGAGTTGAAATTTTGAGCAGAGCATCTATAAAGGCACAGGACTGAAGTGAGGGAAAGCTCCTGGTCACCCTGCTGCCTGCAAAACAGCCTTTTTCTGAGAACAGGAGACTTCACCAGTCACCATCCTCCCTTGCAGGATCTGGGATGGGGAATCCTGCTGATGTTTTCCTTGAGAAAGGCTGGTCACCCACGGGGAGAGCCAGCTGGTGTCCTCTCCAGGCTGAGGAGAGGCTGTTGAGGGGACACAAAGCCCCTGTGGTGTGTTCTGTGGGCTGCAGTGCATGTTTAATGCTATGAAATATGCAAATAGAGGCTTGTCTTAGCGATGTTACTGATGGTGGTGATGTGCTCCTGGCACCGGTTCAGCTGGCTCCGGTGCCGAGGCAGGATGGAGCCAGAGATGCATTCAGGGAACTGAGCAGGGGGCTTGTCCCACCATGGGAGGAATCAGCCCCCATCCCCAGCATGGCCTGGCTCCCTTGGGATGGCCTGAGCTCCCCCTGGGCAGGCCTTGGAGGCACCATCCTCTTTGTGACCATCAAGAGCCCCAAGCAGCGCTCCAGGCTCGGGGCAGAGCAGCTGCAAAGCTGCCTGGCAGAAAAGGACCTGGGAGTGCTGGTGCTGACAGTGCCTGAACATGAGCCCAGGTGTGCCCAGGTGGCCAAGAAGGCCAGTGACACCTGGCCTGTACCAGGCATGGGGTGACAGCAGGACCAGGTTAGTGACCATCCCTCTGTGCTGGCATTGATGAGATGTCTCCAGTCATGGGGTCAGTTTTGGGCTCCTCGTGACAAGAAGGACATTGAGGGGCTGGAGCGTGTTCAGGGCAGGGAATGGAGCTGGGGAAGAGTCTGGAGCCCCAGGAGGGGCTGAGGGAGCTGGGAAAGGGGCTCAGCCTGGAGAAAAGGAGGCTCAGGGGGGCTCTTGTGGCTCTGCACAAGTCCCTGACAGGAGGGGACAGCCGGGGGGGTCGGGCTGTGCTGGCAGGGAACAGGGACAGGAGGAGAGGGAATGGCCTCAAATTCTACTGGGTGAGGATTGGACTGAATATTACGAAAAATTTCTTCACTGAAAGGATGACCAAGCACAGCCTGGCACAGCTGCCCCGGGCAGTGGTGGAGTCACCATCTCTGGAGGAATTTAAGAAGTATAGATGTTGTAGGGACATGGGTTAGTGATGGGACATGGCAGTGCTGGAGTACAGCTGATCTCAATCCTGAAGGTCTCTCCCAACCTGAAAAATTCTACGGCTCTGTCCATACTCTGACCTGCTTTGGTTTCACTTGAAAAAACAGTTCGATAACGCTGGATACAGGGAGGCTCTAGGGAAGGTCCATGGGAGGCAGCGGGGCTCAGACCAGTGCGGGTCTCACTCGGGCAGGAATCCAAGGGAGATCCAATGGCTCAGCCCTGCAGGTGACACCACAGCGCCTGCCGCCGGCTCAACAGGAGGTCTGTCACCCCCGGCAGGTCCGTGTCCCCGCTGGGGTCACCGCGGGGGATGGCTCCGGGTGCCCCGAGGATGAGCAGGGGCAGTTCCCCATCCATGCAGGGCACCGGGCCCGGATCCCCGTCCCCACTGCGGGCTGACCTCAGGGTCTGCCTCCGTGCCGGGCTGGCTGTAGGGCCGGTCGCCCTGCCCCGGACTGACCGCAGTGACAACGCCTGTCCTGGTCCCTCTGTCCGGGATGGCTCCAGGGACACCCTTCTGTCGTCACCCGGCCCCAGGACCAGTCCTCCTGTCCCGGGCTGGCCGTAAGGATACTCTCTCTCCCCGTCCCCCTGTCCCGCTGTCCCACTGTCCCTGTCTCCCTGACCCCTGTCGCCGTTTCCCTGTGCCCCTGTCCCAGGCTGGCCGCAGTGACACCCCCCTCCCTNCCTGTCCCTATCCCCCTGTCCCTGTCCCCTGTCCCGGCCCCTCCCGGGAGCTCCGATCCGCGCGCGGCCACTGCCCCCTGGTGGGAACCCGCGGCGGGGACACGCGGTTGCCACGGAAACGGGACATTCTCTCCATCCCCGGCACGGCGGGGACAGCGAGGGGCTGCAGGGGCCCGGGGGGCACAGCCGGCTCCTCACGGCGCGGTGAACGCTGTTGCCGAGGCTGGGCGAGGGCACGGCTGCTCATCCCACCATGAACCCCCACTGCCGTGGAGGCACAGGATCAGAAACTGCCTTGGCTTGGAAGGGACCTTAAAGCTCATCCATTTCCACCCCCTGCCATGGGCCGGGACACCTTCCAATATTCCAGGCTGCTCCAAGCTTCATCCAACCTGGCCTTGGACACTTCCAGGGATCCAGGGGCAGCCACAGCTGCTCTGGGCAAACTCTGGGCACTCTGGACTTTTCAGTTTGGGAGAAAGGCCCTGATCTTCAGGACATCAGTCCCTCTCAGCTGTTCCTGCTTGTTTTGGGAACACCCACGCATGTACAGCCTTTGGATGGCCCTGGTGGCAGCCAGGCACCAACTCCAGGGTTCCTTCAGTTGCCACTGCCCTGCATTGGCCACTGCCAAGGCAGTACTGTGTTTTTCTCTCAGCCAAAAAATCACCTTCCTCCAGTGGCAAAGGGCACTGAGCTAAGCTTTGTTCTTCCCACAATGTAGACATTCCCTGGACATCCTATGTCATGCTCCCAGGCTGGGCTGGTGCTTCCATGCACCAAGGTACAAAGCAATGACATCTCCATGCCTAGTCACATCTGTCCCCTGCCCATGGAGCACATCCTCCAGCATTGTCCCAATGCCCCCACCACTGTCCTGGCCTTGTCCCAACACCTCCATCACTGTCCTGGCCTTTGGTCGGGACCAGCAGCTGGAAGCTCCAGTTCTTCCTGGACTCCCTGCCTGGGGAGCACAGCTGGTCCTGTCCCTCTGGTGGGATTCAACCCCACCCTGCAATGAAGTTGAGATAAGAACAGGTAAGTAACTGAAATGAATTAAAACATTATAATAATAATAATAATACTAGTAGTAATGAAAATGAAAAGGGAGATAACAAGAGGAGAGAGAGAGGAATAAAACCTGAGAGAAACAAGTGATGCCCAACACAATTGCTCAGCAGCCACTGCCCAGCCTGGCCCCCAGCTTCCATCGGCAGCCCCCAGGTGACTCCTCCCCATTCCTATCCTGAGCATGACAGGCTGANGCCCAACACAATTGCTCAGCAGCCCCTGCCCAGCCTGGCCCCCAGGTGACTCCTCCCCGATCCCATCCTGGGCATGACAGGCTGTGGTGTGGAATATCCTCTGGCCAGTTTGGGCCAGCTCCCCTGGCCATCACTGGCAGAGAATAGGGTACTGAAAAGTCCTTGATTTAGAGAAAGCACTACTCAGCAGCAGCTAAAACATCACTTCATCACCATTATTCTCATTACAAACCCCAGAATTGTACAGCTGCTGGGAAGGAAATTAACTGTACCCCAGATAAAAGCAGGACACCCTCTGCCATGTCAGGCTGGCACCAGAGCAGATGAGGACTGTCCCCTGGCAGGGGGCTGTGCAGGTCCCAGCCCCGAGGCTCTGATGCAGCCTCTAACCCAACCTTTGCTTTGCCAGCCTGCACTGGCTGCCTTGACCATGCTCCAACAGCCCCAAGGCATGGGGCAACCCCTTCCTGCTGTTCCCCAGGCAGTGCCTGAGCACAGCTGGACCCACAGCAGCCAAGGCCACACTCCCAGTGGCTGCCCCAGGCCATGCATGACCCTAAACCAACAATTACCCTGCAGCTCCTGCTACAACCTTGGTCAGACTCCTCTGCATTTTCTCCAAGACCAGAAATCACACCCTGGACCAAAGGGAAGCTCCCAACAATGGTTTAATCACAACCAAATCCTTTCTGCAGGAAGTTTGGGGTTTGGGAAATCGCTGCTCAGTTTTTGTCCTGGTGTAACTTGGTGTTCCCAACTCATCTCAAAAAGCCTCTTGTTCTTTCATCACTTCTCCTCTCACACTGGAGAATAATATTTTCACTCACACGCTGAAATTAGATCCCGATGTTTCTGCCAGCAAGGCTTTCAATAACTCGCTTATGTTCCTGGATGGAATTGCCTGGCAGACTGTGCTCAGGGTGAGGGGGAGTGTGGAAAAAGACCCAAGAATCTCCCACAGCAGCCCCCAGGCCGTGCTGGCTGTACCATCAGAGCCTGATGAGGGACGGGCAGAGAGTGAGCACAGGCAGGGGTGACCCCTCAGCGTGGCACTGAGGGGATCCTCCATGAGCTCTGGAGGAACCAGCACTCCCTGCTCAGCACCACACAGCCCCTTCACACATATCCATCACTCCCAGATCCTTCCAGCAACTGTCCAGGAGACCTGAGCTGCTCCCAGCCTGGAGGGCTCTGACAGTGGGGACACCAGTGTCCCTGCCCTGCTGGCACCCTGGTAGGTGCAGCAGCAGACCCCAGAGTGCTGTGGTGCCAGCGATGGGATTTACTTTCAGAGTTCCTCGAGCTCACAGCTTTCCTGCTGCACAGCACCCGGGCAGGCAGCACCTGGAATTCTTGATGATTGCAGGTGCTGAGCACACTCCCAAGTTGCCACAGTGCTGGGCCAGGAGCCCCGGGGAGCAGCCAGCCCGGGGATGCTGAGAGGCTGCCAGGCAGGCAGCACGGAGCAGGGGATCCCTGCCAGCCCCGTGGTCCATCTGGCACACTGAGGAGCAGGTTGGCAATCCCCACTCTGCAGCAACCTGTGTGGCAAGCTGCTGGGGACTCAGCAAGCCTGGAAGCCACGGGTGCCCATCTGCCAGCCTGGCAAGGGCTGGGCAGCAGAGGAGCCCCAGCTCCCAGCACCAGCAGGGTGGAGCTGGGAGGCAGGAGAGCATCCTGCAGGCCACTGCCAGGAGTCTCAGCAAGCTTGGCAGGGGCTGGAGAGCCCCCACCACTCTTAGTCTCTCTCATATTTCAGGAAATCAACGTAGGGAGGAACCTCCCTTGCCCATCAGGAAATCACAATTCTCCAGGCTGTAATTCCAAAGTTATCCACGAAGCACCTCTCCAGCCAGGTCACCTCAGCTCTGCTGTACAGCATCTCCTGAGGCTCCAGGCACTGCTGGCACTGCCCAAACCTTCCACACCCTGGGCACTGGTCACTCCCTGCCCCTGGCTGGCCCCAAGGCTCAAGGCCACCACTCCAATGACCCTGTCACACACCTTTGATGGGGACTCAGCATCTCCAGTGGGCTCTCACAGCTGCAGAGCTGAACTTTCTGAAGGCACAAGAAGTTGTTAATAAACAATGGGGAAATAATACTCAGGAGTATCATGGCCATTTTCCTTTGATTTTTCCAAAACAGCTCATCCTCTGGCACAGACAGCATGTGGGGTGTTTCAGGCAGCTATGAACATCTACAAAATAAAGGCTGTACATGATCTCTCTGCATTAGATTCAGCTGTGTCTTTAACTTCTGATGGCTCAGAAATCTTCAGCAGGATGGCACCAGTTACAGCCCAGATCCTGAAGAGGTTGCACACATGACTAACCCGAGGCTGTGGTGTGCTCCTTTGGGAGCACAGGCTCTGGCAGGGTGCAGAGGTACCTCTGGGCAGTCCTTGCAGGTGAAGGTGGAGCCTGAGCCAGCAGGTCTGGCACTGCTGGTCTCACCAGTGACCTCCCTGCCCAGCAGATCTCTTCCTCTCCTAGGTTCAAACCAACCCTGGTTCTGCTGCTCTTGTTCAGAGGAGCCTCCCAGAAACACCACAGGAGATTGGCAGGACTGGGGTGGGGGACTTGTGGCTCAACCCTTCCCAGCCACCATAACTCAGCTTTCCTGCACAGTCCCTGTCCCCATTTTGTTCATAAAGGCACCCTTCAGTGAGCAGAGTGGCCCAGGGCACAGGGCAGGAGCCCTGTGTGCACTGAAGAGAGCTGAGCCCTGTTCCTCAGAGGGATGTCAGCCTTTCTCCAGCCCTGTCCCTCTGCTCCAGAGGCAATGCTGCTTGGCCTGAACACCTCAGTGCTCTCTGGGAGGTGAAACCTCCTCAGACCACGGGGCCAGCTGACCAGATTTAAGGTCTTCCAACAGGAAGGTTACACTGAGCAGTGAAGGACAACGCTGGTGTGGCGCATAATCATCCCTTTGCTTCCAACTGGGTTTTGAAACAATACACACTGTAAGCTATTTTTTTTTGAGGTTTTGGGTTTTTTTTTAATCAACTCTTGGGAACTATCTCTCTTTCCACCTCCAACAGCCTGAATCCCTGCCTGTGCTTCTGGTGGCTTCAGCTGCTGTAAAGATGCCTGTAAGGAGGAGAGGGAGGACCATGTGAGCCATGCCTGAGCCATGCCTGAGCCACGCCTGAGCCACGCCTGAGCCACGCTTCCCAACAGCAGCTGCTGCTAACTCGTGCCACAATCAGCTGTGCAATTTGGAGATGTTTCACCTCCTGAATGCACGGTCAGAGGGACAGGATTGGGCAGCCTGAGCTCAGCTCTCCCCTTACACCAAGCAGGAGTCACCTGGAGAAGGTCTGTGAAGGCCTCTATAAAGGGGCAGGAGTTGGATGTTTGCTGTTATTATGGGCTGTATTTCTGTCCCTCAGCAACCTGCAGCTTTTACCCCCTGAGGGAGGTTGCTGCTGCTGCCATCTCTTGCTGGAGCCTCGTGGGGTGGGAAGAGCTGGGTTTGGGCTCACACAGCCTCATCCTCTGCCCTCAGGGAGTGCACAGCACCATGGTGCTGCAGGCTCCACGAGGGACATGAGCTGGCCAGGTGGGACCAAAACCCCCTGGGACACCTGAGTCCTCCTCTTCCAGCCTGTCCATCCATCTGGACAGGAGCACAAGGCTGGGAAGAGCTGCAGCAGCACAATCCAGTCCTGGACACCTTCTCTGCCTTCCAGGTGAGGGATTGCAATAAATGAACCACTCGTGGTGGTGTTAAAAGTGCCACCACCCACCCCACACCTGTGGGAATTGTAGGGCCAGAACAGTCAACTCAGTCAAAAGAGGAGAAAATTAAGGCTATGTCTGTTCTGGATGTCCCCAGCAGGTTTTTCTGTGATAAAAGGTACAGGAAGAAAATGACAGGACCATGCAGAGTCTGGAGTGTATATGGAGAGCCTGGTTGCTGCCTCAGTTTCCCCCTTTGGAGACTAAAAATAGTCCAGCACTAAAGATTCGAAGAAACTATTTCCTACTAAGCATCTGTACCCCCTCTCAGACCAAGCTCTCCAACCCACCTTCCTTTCCTTTTCCCTAACATGGGAAGGTCCAAGGATCTTCAAGAATCACCTTCACCCACCCCTTCTGGCCAGCCCAGAAAGGAAAACAGCCCTTCATTTTAAAATCTTGATATCACAATTCCACCAGAATCAAAAAATGATGTTTTTCCTACCCTATGCCAGAATTTTTGTTTCCCTTTTCTCCCCCTTGCACCATCCTGTGCCTTGCTACCAAAACGCTGTACCCCGGAAAGGATGAAAGCAACACTCCACAACTGCCAATTTTGTCAAAGTGGAAATGTAAAAGATAAGCTTCTCCAGGCGTTTTCCCCCCTCATTTAACTGAAGGCACTGTGGCAGGGGAACATCCCTCTGAGCAGCTGTGCTTCCAGGCTGCTCAGAGTGTCTCCTACCTGTGGAAGCAGATGGAGGCCCATGGCACCTGTGAGGCGTTCATCTCTTGTCTGTTGTTCTCTCTCTTTTTCATGAGCATCATGTGTTTATTCCCCCTTTCAGACTCACAAGTCCCACTGGAGTTGCCCCATGTTTTGCCTTACTTTGGCTTTTCCATTTTTCCCATATCCTGATTGAACTTACACATCAGCAGGTTGTTCTGTCTGGGATATTTTTTATCAGCTTGTTGCTAGTCCCTTATGAAATTTCCCCCAGGTTTTTAGCTCCACACTGCTCACAGTGCTTCTCTTCCCCTGCTGTGTCTGCTGCCAGACACAGTCCCTTGGAAAGTGTCTGATCTCTGAGCCCCTCCTGGAGCTCATCTCATTCTGCCCTTCCCACACAGACACATTACATTCTTCTGGATGATCAGTGGGAAATCACTGCTGGACACACCCCACAATGCCACGAGCAGCCACAAGCTCAGCTCAGCACAATTTTGCCCCTAAAATAAGAGCTGCTCCCTAAGGAGGAGACAGAGCTCTTTAAAAAAGAGCATTTTTTTGATTTTCAGCCACTGATGAACACTACTCCAGTGTCTTCTCCATCACAAATTCAGATCAAAAAAGGATGTGCCCTTCCCAGACCTGCTGAGGACCAGGGGAGTTTTTGCTTCCTTCACATCAGGAGCACCCCTCGCCTCCTGCTCATCCAGCTTGTTTCCCTAATTTTTGGAAAGCAGGAGCAGGAACTCAAGGCACTGGCAGTGCCCACTCTGCTGCCTCCCATAGGCCACCACAGGCTCCAAAGCTCCGTGTTCAGCATCCTGCAGATCTCGTGTCTCTGGCACAGTTGGTGACACTGTAATAAACACTGAAACTAATAGCAGGTATTTGTGAGCCATGTTTTGCTCTCTGCAAAATGTTAATGGAGAAAAAACTGCAGCGCCATGCCAGGAAATCTTTTTATATCTTATTTCCAGACTACCCTAATATCAATTTATATCTGCAATTCAATTAATGTTCCGGGAGAGGCAAATTAGCATCTCCAGGTCCCTCCTGTTTCAGAAAAGAGAGTTCCCATGGAGAGAGAAAGTCAGGCACAGCCTCTCTCAGGGGCTCCAAGTTGATCAGTGCAAGACCCCAAATACACAGAGATCCCCTAAATAACCAGGGAGTACCTTCAGACATGCCCTGAAATACCTTTTGTGTCATAAAGCAGCACTTAAACCCCTCCTGAAATTGGTAGTGAGGTACACTTCACCTGTAAATTTGCCTGCTAATAAGTGCATCATGCTTGAACTCTATAGATTTTAAAATATGAATCAGATCAGATGATGTCACTCAGCTGTGCATGCATCCAATGGATTTTATGCTCACAAAGCAGCAGGATGCTGCAATTTTAATTTAAGTGAAACAAGGGAGCTGGTCTTAAAAAATAATCAGAGCCTATTCTGAGCCTTCTGAGGACACTGCCTCAAATTATGCTAGGGGAAGTTTAAATTGGATAATAGGAAAAAGGGTGAGAGGGTGGTTGGGCATTAGAACAGGCTGCCCAGGGCACTGGTGGAGTCACCATCCCTGGAAGTGTTCAAAAAAAGTGTGGATGTGGCACCTGGGGATGTGTTTTAGCAGCAGCCTTGGCAGTGCCACAGTGTAGGGAATAGGGCAACCCCACTCCCCTTCAAAAGCCTTGCACAGCACAACAGGCAGGGTGGGACCCTCTGTTCCATGGTTTGGGCAGAGGCAAAGCCCTGGAAATTAAAAAATCTCCTCATGTAAGTCTCCTCAGCATGCTGGCAGCATCCCGAGGACAGCGAGGACGTTACTTAGGAAAAACACTTTTGAAAGCAAACAGCTCCCAAAAAAAGTGGAACAGCCCCATCTCCGAGTTCACGTCCTGAAATAGCCCCGGGAGCCATTTCCCAGCAGGATTGCACGGGAACCTCCCCCTTTCTCCAACACAGCCTCTGTGTTTTTATCTGTCTTGATGGGCAATGAATAACCCAGCGACACATCTGCAGGAAAACGCAGGATGCCCTGGAAAATGCTCCAAGCCCTGGATGTGCCCATGGCCCCTGGTGCCTGCGTGTGTGGGAGCTGTGTCCCGCAGAGCCCGGCCACCCGTGAATAATCCTAATGAACAACTCACCAATTAATTCACCAAAATGATTTTCCAACTGGCTTCGAGCTGAGCACGCAGTCAAGGATCAGCTGCGTGGTGATGAGGAAGAGGCAAAGATAGAAAAGGTAGAAATGGTTGAAGTGGTTGCCAGCTGTTGATTCAGGGAGTGGGCAAGTTTGGTGGGAGCATCCCTGTGGCTGCTGGAGCAAGGAGCCTGCAGTGGAATTAAAGTCTTTCCAGACCTATAGGAATGACCAAGGGCTGGCCCTGCTTCCCCACCATCACTGGGTATAGGATTTACCCACCCAGAGCAAAGGAAAATGGCTGATGTCTCTTGACCTGGGAGAGGCTCATCACATGCAAATGGGACATAATTCTATTCAATTTGGAAGGCATGAGTGGGCTGTATGGTTATTTCTGAAAAAAAAACCCAAAACCACAGAAAGGCTGGAAAAATTTAAGCCAAAAGTAACTGTTAGAGACCACTTACTGCAACTTTCATATGTCACAACTCTCACCCAAGCACTCTCTGCTGAGCCCAAAGACTGTAGTGAAGCTGAATATTCCAATCCTGTAAAATTCAGCTGCCAGCAGGAAGGGACCAGCAGGGCCACTGGAAGGGCTGGGATCCACCATGGTCCCCCCCAGATGAACATGGTGAACCACATGCTTTGGGTGAGATGGGAATCCTCAGGTCTCTGTCAGCCTGAAGAGCAGGTTCCTCCCAAGGTTTGTGCTCCATTAAAAGACATGATAGACAATTCAGGGCCAGTGGAGACTCTCTGTCAGAGGTGAAAGCATGGTCCACCATACCCCACATCCAGGTGCAACAGGCCTGAAATAATTTGGAGAAAGGAAAACCCAGAAAAGCAGGACAAGTATTTCTGCAGATCCAAACCGAAGCTCAGTATGTGCTGTTTAAATGCAATCCCTGCTCTGGGGCATGAATTCCTCTTTTCAGCAGGATCAATGTGAAGGGGTAGAGCCCCAGAGTGAGATGGCCAGCTTCCCTGGCCCTGCCCAGGCCACCCCTGGCACTGACACCTCTCCCCTCTCTGCATCACCCCCATTTTCACTCCCAGCCCCTCCATCTCATTGCATCTCGCAGCTACTTCCACACGAGCAGGGCACACACTATGGCAAAAATCCTTCAGCTTCCTGTGCCAAGGATGAAGAGCTCCTTGACCTCAAGTCAAGGAGGTTTTCCAGCCCCCAGAAGACTTTTGTAGCTTTTCTTCCAGCTCTCTTTGTGCTTCTACAGGCCCTGTCAGAGGCTGACAGCAGAGCTGCTGTGTTGTTCCTGGAATAGCTTTTCCAATGCCGTGTGAAGGATCTAGGTCACTCCTGACTCTTTGCTGTTCCCCTTTTTATAAACCCAGTGTCAGGCAGATACACAGAATGACTCTGAAGCTGCCCTGAATGATGCTTTGTGAGACTGAGCCTCTCATGTTGGAGTATGCATTTTCCAGGCTCTCAGGGGTGGATTTGTGGATGGCTCTTCAAATACAGCAGCTGGACTGGGGCTATTTAATGGTCCCAAGGGTTTGGCAGCCATAACCTGCCCTGATCAGGAATTTTGTCACCTGCAAGCCTTACTGTAAATTTCAGGATTGTTACCATCTTTGCTAAAATTACTTCACAGCTCTGTCTTTCTAATTCCAGTCCCAGTAGGAGCAGCACCTCTCCTTCATCTCAGCACATTTGCCTTCAGTCACAGGTGGACTCTACATCCTGGTTTGTTGATTCTGCATTCCTTCAATAAGCTAAAATAATCAATGTTATTTTGCATTCTAAATGGATATTCTGTTCTGAAGGGACTAGAAAGTTCCACACCTCCTGGAGGGTGAGCCCAGCTAGCAGCTGATGAAGGAGCTGCAAACTATTGGCTGTATTTTTTAGGGAGAAAAATTTAGTCAGAAAAACTGAATGGGGATGGAGACTTCCCAGTGAAACTTTATTTTCAGATACTCAAAATAGTCACATCACTGCAAGGAGAGCAGCAGCTGGAATCCATCCTGTTTCAGTGGAAAAGGAGGGGAAGAAACAGTAAATTGATGATCCCAAATTGTTATGTATGTGTCAAAGAGCAGTAAGGGCAAACAAATAGCAAGACACATAAATAATAACATTTTATATTGATCAGTGAGTCCAAGATGACCCTGAATCCAAGCAGTGCCAGAAATTCAATGGGAGGTTTGAGAAAAGATGACTCAAATTGAATCAATACCTTGAGCTGTTTCCTCTGTCCAATAGTTTATTATGATTCCGAAAAAATCTCTTGCTTGAAATTTTTTACAGTAATTCAAGAAGCTGAGCAGGTGCTGTGCTGGGGAAAAGGGCAAAAAGGGAGGAAAGGGAGAAAGTGCACAAGGGGGATTGAACATGAGAACCCCTAAATTAAATTAAATTAAATTAGATTAAATTCCTCAAACGGTTTCAAAGTCTGGGTGGGAGTGGAAAGGTCAAAACCTTGATGAAGATTTGCACCCAGCTCAGCCTCGCTGGGTGTCAGGGGACAGGACTTAGGCAGGTGATTTACACTCTCCCACATCCCTTGGGAAGGTTCCCTCTGCTCTCTTGGCACGGACAGCAGAGACAGGGAGCAGTGAGTGCCCAGCTCTGCCATGTCCCTGCTGCTCTGTCCCCTGTGCCCCTTCCCCGCACCCCAGCGCTGCCGGCCTCCGTGTTAATGACCCATCGCAGCAGCTCGGCGTGTCCCGGGGAGCGGCGTCTCCTCCCGGGATGTTGATCAAAGAGGGCTCTGGAGCCGTGAATCCCTGCGGGAGGATGAGAGGTCGGCTCGGATTAAGACGTGCAGTAATTTGTGAAGGGTACGAACAGAAGAAACGAGCTATTAGGGGAAGGATTCGTGGCTGGCGGGATCAAAGAGCACCAGTAGGAAATGTTTAGAAGGCGCTGGGAACAAAGGGAATTCAAACCCATATGAGTCTATTAATAGACACAGGAAATTTATTAACAGAGGCAACAAATCAAATGTTCAATAACTTCCTAAATTCTGCTTTTGCAGAGAAACCAGATCTCTTTTCATAAAGCTGATGAAGGACCTGCAAGACTGCTATTAGCCAAGGAATTTAAACAACATACCTAAAAATATGCTGATATTTTACACCTACACCCGGATAACCCAAACATAATTATCCTTAAAGTGTTGACAGAGGTATATAGCAGGCTCTGGAAATACCAAACAACTGCTGAGTTAGGACTGAGCTATTGTGACAGCCTGAAATCAGATAATCATGGGTTGTATATTAATATTAAGTAATAATTAGATAATAATTTCATATTAGAATAACAGAAGGATTATAAATATATATCAAGCTTGGTGAGATGCTAAGCAGCAAAGGTGGGGTGGGATCAAGAAAGCAGCAGCTTTGGGAAGAAATTCAGGGTGTGCAAAGCAGACCTGAACTGCAAGGAGTGACTCTGTAACAGAGGGGGTTTAGCTTAAATTTGGGTGTATTTACTGACAGGAATAGGTACATTCAACCAGGACAGGCGGTGCACACCCTGGACATGGCACAGTGACACCCTTGGCACTTTGGACCCAGGCTTGACATCCACCTGGGATGTGGAAAAGATAGAAATGGTTGCAAAGAGCCATGTGAAACAGGAGAAATGTGCTATGATGAGAAAATGTGTTCTTTTGCCTCATGAGGATATTGGGGGCTCACAGGGGTTTGCAGCAGGCAGCCTTTGTAAGAGGATCACAGTGCAATTGGACAGGGAAAGGCAAAGCTGCCTGCAAATGTCTGGGACATGAGGCCAGGAGAATTCCCACTACCAAGAGAGCATTCTGGCATTCACAAAGGTGATTTTCCAGGCCATGAAGTCTTCAGAACAAAAATTGACTCTTTTGAGCAGACAGACCCTGGTAAATTCAACAGCTGGTCTCAATATGAGATTGCTTTGGGAAAGGAAACTTATGGCAGGCCCTGATCTGCTGATTGTTGGGGCTTTAATCTCTGTAAATAACCTTTTCCTCTGCCTTTTTGTGGCATGGGGAGAAGATTCCCACCTCCCCTCTCCTAGAAATATGTCAAAGCATATATCTGTGAGAGAAGCAGGAATACTGGGTGCACATGTTCCTTTAGATCTCCCTTCTCTACATCCCTCCCTGTGCCCTCTTATTCACCTTTTTATGAAGTATCAGATTCAGGATAAAAAGGTCATGGACCAGGGGACATTAGGCTTTTTCTTTCAAGCAGAGCATGCTCTATATTTTCATCCATGCCAGACTGTGGATCAATTTGTGGCAGAAACCAAAGTTCATTAATGGGAACACTGCAAATAGTGGGGATGGTCTGGAAGGATGTTTGATGCCAGATCCCTGCAAGGCACGAACCAGGGAGGAAAAGGGAGGGGAGAAGGGAAGACAGCAGGAGATTTTCTTCCCAGTCATGTTGCTTTATATCCCACTCCACCCTCTCCTCCTGCAGGTCCTGCTCCAGTGTGTCCAACACCCTGTGCACCAGTGCCCCTTTGAGGGGTTCCCTCCCAGTCATTCATCTCTGAGAGCTGGCCCAAACCAGGCTGCAAATGTGCTGAGCTTTCCTGGCAATGCTTCAGAATAAATGGCAAACCATTGCTGTGGCTCATTTCCATTGCAGAATTAATCAAACTGAATTCCTGGGGTGCTCATATGGATGTCATATGTAAATCCCACTGCTCACTCCAAATTAAAGCCAATGGAGAAATTTTGCTCCTGTCTGCATCTTGCAGCTCTGAGCTCTTGTGCATTTATTCTGTTAAAGAAATCCTGATTACTGTGGACAGGAAGGAATACCAGAATTTATGAACACCAAGAAGCATTGGCAATACTTGTGAATTTATAGAGAAGGTGCTCAGATGCAAGGCTGAAACAAACATACTTCCATGTCCTACCTCAACAAGCACTGCACATCTTAAAAAAAGATGCCTCACCAGCATTTCAAACTGTCCATCCCTCAATGTGAGTATTTCAGAACAAGAGGATTTCCAGGCCAGTGCTGGCCCTCAGCAGTGGCCAGTGTCACCATTCAGGAGATATGAGAAACTGCAAACAGCAGCTCTGGAACAGTTTCAAAGAGTTTTGTCCCCCACTATTACAAATCCTATCCTGTTTGATGAAGTATATGTCTTTATTTGTTGGTTGGTGGGGGTTTTTGGGTGGATTTTTTTTTTTTTGTTTTGGTTTTTTGGGGTTTTTTTGGGGGGGTTGGTTTTTTGTTTTGTTTTGTTTTGTTTTTTGTTGGGGTTTTTTTTGTTTGTTTTGGGGTTTTTTGGGTTTTTTTGTTGGGTTTTTTTTGTGGTGAGAGACAGGCAAATACAGGTTTATATTGCTCTGAGACTACTAATCTCTTTTTTCTCCCCTTGAGAAGAGGGTCAAAGAGCTGTGGACAAATTGCTGGACCCCAGGAGTTTGCTGCTGATCAGGCAGAAGCTCCTTTGGCCTTGGGCAGGACTTTCAGCCTTGCACCTGCTGAACCAAGTCCAGCATCTGAACCAGGACAGCGTGAGCACCTACAGGGTGTCTGTGTTCTTCAGTTCAGCCATCAGTTCTGGTCCCTTGGGAACACTGCAGCCTTCATCCCATCAGAGTGATGCCATTCACTCCCCCAGAGGAAAAGGGAGGAACACAGGAATGGGCTGAGGTGGTTGCAGCCCTTCCTGAAAGGCTGGGTAGTGGTGGGAAGGTCCCACCCTGGAGCTCTTGCCCATCCTGTGCCTCCTGGGCTGGCAGCAGGTTTGGCAGCGGGCAGTGAGCAGAGGAATCATGGCTTGGCCTTCTCTCTGTCACAGATAACAAAGCTGGAAGCCACACATATTGCAGAGCTTTCCAGGAACAACCTTTCCAGGCTCCACCAAGCCCTGTCCACACCAGGGGTGTTTCCCTCTGATCTTCTTTTGAGCTAAACCATTCAAGCCTCCATGTAATCTCCCAGAACAAGAAATCATTCAGGGGAAGACTCCTACATTAGTCATGTCACTGCAAGTGCTGTGGAAATTGTTCAGGTGCTTTCTCCCTGAGAAGACCTGTCACACATTCTGTGTCACTCCAAAGGTATATAGGAAAACATACAGGAAAATATATTAGGAAAAAACTCTTCCCTGTGAGAATGGTGAGGCCCTGACACAGGTTGCCCAGAGAGGCACTACCACATCCCTGAAAGTGCCCAAGGCCAGGTTGAACAGGGCTTGGATCAACTTGGGACAGTGGAAGGTGTCCCTGCCACCGGCAGACAGGTGGAACTGGATCACCTTTTCCTCTTCCAACCCAAATCATTCTGTGATCCTATGGTTTCTCCACTGCCTCACTGAAATACTTGGGTCACAAAACCCAGGTCTATCCCCCAAGGGTCCTTCAGACTCACTGACCACTCCCTTGAGTATCTTAAAAGATGTGAACTGAATCTCCAGACCATAAGAATTCTGTTGGGATTTTTTTTTTCCCTGGGTAATCTAACAAGCAGAGTGAGGACAGGCTCTCCTGCTCTGTGTCCAGCTGTAGCAGGAGCTGGTTGCTATTTCAAATGAACAGCTTCCTTCAGCTGTGATCCCTACAGTGGAAGCAGGGCCTTCAGCAGGATACTGCATAGAGCAGATGGGAAATGGCATCCCCAGCTGGGAGCCTGGAACACCGTGTCCTGACTGGCAAGGGTGGGAGATGGCTGCACCAGGGGAGGGTGCAGGGCTTGGGGAGAGCAGAGGGGGGGCTCTGCTACAGACTGTTGTGTTGGCGAGCCAGCTGTGGGGGTGCTGGTACAAGGCTAAAGGAATGTGGTGGGGACAACACTGGTGGGGTCTGTGGGGGCAAAGGTGGCTCTTGCAGTAGCCCATGTCACACAGAATCACTGCTTGGGTTGGAAAAGCCCTCTAAGATCAAATCCAAGAGTTACCCTGGCACTGCCTAGGCCACCACTAACCTATGTCCCCAAGTGTCACATCTATGCATCTTAAATCCCTCCAGTGACACCACCACTGCCCTGGGCAGTCTGTGCCATGGCTGGACAACCCTTTCCATGGAGAATTTTTTCTCAGTATCCAATCTAATCCTCCTGTGGCACAACTTGAGGTTGTTTCCTCTTGTACTGTCGCTTGTTACCTGGGAGTTCCCAAGACAAGGGGGGGCAGAGCATGGTTTTGGGGTACCATGTGTAGGCTCTGGTTGTTCTACAGGACAGAGAAGGTCCATCTCTAGTCAGGAGACAGCACCAAGGATGCTCATGGGGTCAGCTCACACAGGGTCCTTGGATGGAACCTGGGGATGGTATGTGAAGGTAATTAGGTACAACAGTGGCACAAGGATTTAGGACTCCTTTAGGGAGTCACTGGGGTCTTACTCTTCTCTGGGGAGAATTTGGGGACACTGAGTCCCCAAATACATCTGCACATCTGTGGTGTCTCTGGCTGGGATGGCACTGCAGGGAGAGGTCCTGCCCAGGCTGAGAGGAAAGGCAGTGTCTGGGAATTGCCTGTCCCCAGCACCTGGCTGTGCTGCACGGAGTCCACCCCAGCCCTGGCTGTCCCCAGTGGGGAGCCAGAGAAGGATGGACGTCCCTCTGCAGTACCCAGGGGGTCTCTGGTGGGAACAGGGGGTCCAGCAGGTCACAGTGGGGTTCTGCCCTATGCCCAGAGGGCCCTGGCTGGGCACTGGGGCACCCACTCCCAGGTGTGGAGATCATGGTAGGGGTCTGCCCTGTGCCCATGTGTCCTGGGTGGGCACAGGAGGTCTATCCCACGGCTGGGGCTCACGGTTGCAAGTCTGTCCTGTCTCAAGGGTCCTGGGATGGCACAGGGGAGTCTGTCCCCAGGTTGGGGCTCACAGTGGGGGTCTCCCAAAGGGTCCTGAGACGGCATGGGGAGGGCTGTCCCCAGCCTGAAGATCACGGGTGAGGGTCTGCCCTGTACCTGGGGGGTTCCTTGAGGGCACAGGGGTTGATCCGCAGGCACGGTGAGGACGCTGCGGGTCTGCTCCATGCCCAGAGTGCGGGGAGGGGACGGGGGTCTGTCCCCGCCTGAGGACGGTCCCGAGCGGGCATGGCCGGGGGCGGCCCGAGGGCGCAGGGGTTTGTGAAGGACGAGCCGAGCGGAGCCGAGCGGAGCCGAGCCGGGGCGAGCGGAGCCGAACGGTACCGAGCGGAGCCGAACCAAGCCGAACGGTACCGAGCGGAGCTGAGCCGGGCCGAGCTGGGCCAGGCCGAACCCAGCCGAAATCGAGCC
>VWYP01017936.1:0-26010 GCA_013400435.1 Pycnonotus jocosus | reverse complement strand
GGGCCGGGGGCGGCTGTCACCACCCGCACCTGCTGGTTCCCGTCCGGGACCGGCCCTCCCGGCGGCCGGGCAGCGCCCCGGGGGCTCCCCGGCCCCACGGCTGCCCGGCCGGGCTGTGCCTCCCGGGGAAGACTCTTCCAGGGCTTTGTTGTTCTGCCGGGTGTCCCCGGGCAGGGCCTCGGGCAGCCGCGGTACTGCCTCGCCCCGAGGCCTCGGAGCGGTTCTTGGGCCGGCCGGAGCCGCCCCCCTCCCCGGCGCCGCTCGGTAGCAGCCGGACGCTCCGGGCAGGAAAGGGGAAGCGGGACCGAGCTGCCGGAGGTTTGCAGGAGGTGGCCCCGGCTGCGGGCTGTGCCCGGGGGTGTTTGTGCCCTTTCTCCCCCACGAGCCCTTTGGGGCTCAGTGACACCCTCCTGTCACCCCAGTGTGTGTGTGCAGCTGATCCCCGGTGCCCCGAGCGGGTCCCTGCGAGATCCTGCTGCTGGAGGTAGCAGGGGTGACCTCGGGGAGCAGCTGGAGAAATCCCGTAACCACCATGCCTGGGGAAAAGCTGCGCCTCCTTCGCAGCCGCCCCGAGTCGAGTGCCGGGATAGAGCTGGGAGTGAGACAAGATTTGAGCGTTTCGTGCACAGTGAGATGTTTAAAAATAACCCCGGTGACGGCTGGCTCCTGCCGCGCAGGTTTAATCCGCAAGCTCTTTGAAGCTCCCTGTAAAACTGTGGCAGCACTTTGGAGTCTGGATGATTGAAAGTAGAGCTGGCAAATCCGAGCAGGCGGCCTGAGTTTGGGATGCACTGAGCAGCTTGGCTCCCTTGAGCCTCGGATGGTTTAGGTTCAGCAGCTGAACATGAAACTATTTCCATGGGAAACGTCGGGATGTGGAGACCCAGCTCTGGGGTCCTCTGCTTTGATTTTTTGGCTGAGTTTCTGTTTACTGTTGTTGTTTATAGTAAACAGCGTGCACTGAGTGGCTGGGAACAGCCATGTGGTCGCTGCAGTTCGCAGCCAGTAATATTGGGGGAAAATGTTCTCCCACCTCGGTTCAACGCCTGAGCGCCGGCTACGGGCTGGGCCTCCTCCTCTCGCCTTCCTCTCTTACTCTCAGCTTCTGCTGGCCAGGCTGTGCTTGGCCATATGTGTTTGCAGGATATTTGGAGTATGGGATGGTGGTTTCATTCCTTGTGCTTCATCTCAGGCACTGACGTGTGGCTTGGTGTTAATATGGGGAGCAAAACTTGACTCGTGGGGGTCTCAGCTTGGGACAAGCTGCCGTGGTATAGCAGCCCTGCATGTGCTGGTGGGCAGTTCAGGATCTGCCCAGTAGATGGTATGAAAATGCAGATGGAAATCAGGGAGTCCCTTACAATGGGCACGAGGGAAATACAGGTACTTCTGTGCTATTTAAAATGTTTATTTAATGAAAAGTTAGAGTATGTTCTATTTGTGAGAGATATGCTGAGTCTTTGTCCTCCTGGTTTGGTATTTACATCTGAGCAAGTGACAGTTCTGCATCTTGATAATCTGCTTTTCTTGAGGCACTTCTGTAGAAACCTGATTAATTTTGCAGGATGATATGGTGTCTATAAGTAAAAGATGCTGTTAGGGTATTAAATGATGATCTTATTCATCAAGTAGCTGTGCTTCAGTCTAGACAGGAGTGCTCTGGGAGCTGTGCCCCTGCCCTATGTCTAATTTAAAGGAATGTCTGAAACTTTGTTTCATAGTCTCAGGCATCAGGGACCTCCAAAGACCTCCTTGTTGTTTCCCAACCCTGGGTAAGGTCAGGTAGACTTCCAAACCCTTCCTGAGTAATAGTTCTTTTAAGGCTCTTTGTGATGGCAATTCCACATCCTGTGCAGGTGATGTATGCCAGCGGGGTAGGACTGTGTCAGTGGGCTTCTGCAGAGCAGTTGTAATAAGTTGGGCCCAAATGACCCTGTTTTGGGTATATCTCAGCACTGTTAGGTGACAAGGAATGCAGATCACATGTTTGAGTATTTGTGCTTTTAACTGTGTGTTTGTGACAGAGGACTTGGCGTGCTTGGTGAGCTCCTGTTTGTAAATCTGGAGTAGTTGCTAACAACGTGAGCTTGGAGCTGTGCTGAGTTAAACCTTGGCATGTTTGAGCTGTAATGTTTACATCTAGCACCCTGTATTTTCTCTTTTTCTTTTCCTTGCCTGCTACTGAAATTAAGTTTTTGCAGTAAGAGAAAAGGAGTTTGAGTTGTTTATGCATCTCTTTATGTTTGAGAAGTCTCCTGACGAGGAGAGGTCCCTGAGAAGTGAGGGAAGATGCACTGAGGACAGAGCAGTAACTCTGGCTGCTAGCTTCTCTTGTGAGGTGGTTAATCTCCTGCATATATGTAATTCAGAGACATGCCAAGGTAAAAAATCATCTCCACAACTGATCTGTCAGTGTAGCAGAACTGTAACTCTGACCCCTCCTTCACCCCAGCACTGCATCCTGGTGTAGCACCTGCACTCCAAGCTGGAACATGAATGTTTCATCCCACTTTGTTTGCAGGATAGCACAGCCTAATCCTAAAGGAAGTGCTTTTTCTGGGTTTAATACAATTGTAAAAATCTGCTTTCTTACCCAGCTTAAATATCTACCAGTGGGAGCTGTTACAGAACATCTGCACTGTTTAACCTGATAGTGCAAGTCTGGGAGCAGCAGGAAGCACGAGAAAACCTCCCTGTGTATCACCAGGTCTCCCTGGGCTTGGAGTGAACAAATCCAGTGACCTGAACTAGTAGTGTCAGAATGGTATCTGGTGGGGGCACCTGAGCACTGGAGATCAGCACCTCCTCCTCTTGGCAAAGTTGTGCTTTGTCCTGGGTGGCAATCTCCCTTGGCAGGACATTTCAGAGGTGGTTTCAATGGTGAGCTGAAGGAGAGATCAGTACAGAGACATCACTGCAGCTTGGCTGATTCCCAGAGATCTCCATCTTCATTCAATTCCCTTAGAAAACAGAGTAATACTTACCTCTTTTACCGAAGTTTTTTATACACACCACCTCTAGGCAGATTTAGACATTGTAATACACAGTTTGCAGTCTGCAGGGTTCACTCAGGCACCTGCCAAATATTTCTGCCTCTCTAGCAGGGATTTAAGAAGACTCTGTGTCTGTGCCTCTGCTCTTTCTGGGCTGAATCTCACACTTTTATGCAGACTCATCCTGAGCAAAAATCAAGCATTTGGCTGAGAACTGAAGGAAAAGATGAGTGTACATTTTACTGCTTCTGCTGTTTGCGTGGCAGCCTCGTCCAACAGGCCAGATGGACAGGTGATGTCTGAGCTGCTGCAGAGGAGTCCAAAGCACTTGGCTTCCTGAGAGCTGACTGGATCAGCAGGAGGAAGTGTCCCCTGCAGCTCCACAGCCTGGCTGGTAACTTGTCACTGGAGATGAGGAGAGTTGATGTGGTCATTGCCAACACAAGGGAGCTGACGTGGGAGTTCAGGGCAGGACTGTTTTTCCCTGGGATAAGTAATCTTCTGCTTCTGCCGCTCTCCGTTTCTTGCTGAGAACTTTTTCTGTATTATAAATTGAATGGTGTTATCACCAGTCAGAAACTAAACTCCTCCCAGCCAATGTGCTTGGAGTTACCCAGCTCCAATTAGCTTGTACATTTTCCAGACTGCCAGAGTGGGAACAGCCCAGAAACCTCCCCGTGGCTTGGGTTTGTTTTCAACAACGGAAACTGTAGGAGTAGATGCCAGTGGAAATTTGTGAAGCTCAGTCTTTGCCCATTGAGTTTCATGCAGTTCCTCCCCTCTCCTGGCCCTTCCAGGTTTCACTGGGCACTGATCTGAGTCTTTTTTCCTAGATATCGTGGCAAGGGAACAAGTTTGGTTCACCCATTTCTGGGGTCACATCTGCTGTGGTTTACTTGGGGATGGAGAGAAGTAGGTGCATCCTTCTGATTCTCAGGGTGCTGCTGATTTTTGACTCCAGGAAAAGGTCCAGTCAGGAAAAATGGTGTTTGTGCCTGGGGCAAGCTGGGAGACGCTTCTGATGTTTGAGTTCAGTGTCAGCAGAGGCTGCACAGGGTGAAGCCCATCTGTGCTCCACCGTGCGAGCCACGGTCCCATCGGCTGCTGCTTGCAGTCACCTTCCTGTTGCCTGCCTGGACAAGGCAGTGCTGGAACACCTGCCACCAGTGCCTGACCGGCTTTCATCCACTCTGCCCTCCCCTGTGCCACTGCCGCAGGGTGTCCCTGCTCCTGGGCCTCCCTCCCTTCCCGTTTGGAGCAGCCCCTGCCTCCTCCCCCCATATGCTGAGCCCTGAGCAGTGGGATGCGCGTCCAGCTGTGTCTGCGGTGAGCGGGAGGGCAGCCTGTGTTCGCTCTGCTCCCCCTCGCTCCCTCCGGGCTGTGGGAGCCTCCCTGGGCCGCTGCCAGGGCCTGTCTGCCCTCCCTGTGTCCCTGCAGCTGCGGGGAGGCCCGGCCAGGCCAGGGGACAGGGCTGGGCTGCGCACACCATGGGGGACACAGCAGCACTTTGGGGCAGGAACCCGGGCATGGCTCTGGCTGGGGTGGCACAAAACGTCTCCACAGTGCAGTTGAATGTCCCTGAAACTGGCTGGTCTGCAGAGGTGATGGCTCAGGGTGAGGGTGGCTACCTGAGCTCAGGCTGAAGGCACTGGGGGAACTCTGCAGCATGCTGGGCATCTCCCACCAGTGTTCTCTTCCTGCAGTCACTGCTGCAGGGCCCCTCGCTCCCCACTTTTGCCTTTCCTGCCCAGCTGCAACACATAAGGTAGGAGAAATTTCTGCTCTGTGCTCCTTAGTTAAGTGAAGGAGTAGAGAGCAGGCAGAAGAGCTGATGGAGTCTGATGTGGACCGAGGAGGAAGTTGTACCAATTCCACTTTCTAAAAATAAGTCGAGTGGCTGTTAGTGCAGCCCAGAGACTGCTGCTCTCTGTACTCTAACTGTGGTTGCTTTTTTTTTTTTTTTGTCTTGTTACAGCAAATCTTAGATGCCGCAATCCATTAAAATTGTGCAGTGGCTGTGTCATCAGAGAGGTATCTGTGGAGAAAGTCTTGTGGTTTCAGTATTTCTAGAAGTGACCTTGAAGGATCACCCATGCATAACGTTTCCTAGAGGTTTCTCTACACACAACTCCAGATGTGAAGTCCATGTTGTCATTTCCACAGCCCCACGCTGCAGGGTTTTGCATGGCTGTACAATCCACGTCTCCTTCAGCACTGGCAGGGAGTAGCAACTCACTTGATGGGGAATTGCCATGCCTGGAGAGGGCAGGAGGAGCTTCTTTCCTTTGGGCATTATCCAAGCCTTGCACTGTAGATCTGGGCAGTCCCACTGTTGTTCCATCATTATGGTGGGGTTGGGGGATGGCTTTTGAATCTTGGCTCCTTTTCCATCACCATGAGCTTTGGTCTCATCTTGCACACTGCTGGCAGAGTCTGCAGTTATGTGTGTGTGTGTGGTAGTATCTGTTCAGTGTTATCTTGTGCCTGACCAGAGCACTCAGTGTGTTCTGGGGCTGCTCAGTTATTTCATATTGTTGTCAGCTGGAAAATCTCTAAATGCCCTGTGATATTTTATGGCTTTATAAGCTGTACAAAATGTCCAGCAGGTACTTAAATGTCAAGCAGATACAGTCTGTAAGAGTGCCTTGTTTTCATTAGCTCCCTGGCAGACACTGAACATACTTGCAGAGCTGCAGGATGGACTTTTGGTTGCTTGTGGTCATGGTTTGGGTTTGTTTTTTTTTTATTGGCATCTACCGTGTGTTGTACAAAAAATAGTGAAGGGCCTCACAGTATATTTTTTAGTTGTCCAAACTCTTGGCCCTTCAGGAATGTAAAGCAGTCTAACAACTTTTTTCTTTACATAATTAACAGCAATCTGTTCAAGATTTCCTGCAGGAGCTGGCTAGTGATTTTTCCTCTCTGGGAGTAATTCTCCTGAGCTAATATTTCTGTCTACATGTGCTTTGTTCTTTCTTTTGTTATTAAAATTGAGTGTAATTTTGATGGGCATGTTATACTTTTTCTATATGCAGCCTTTGTACCCAGTAGAGGATATTTCTCCTATTTGAGGAGATACATGGTTTCGAATACTGGGATTTTATCTTCTTAAGTCACAGATGAGACCGGAGTTATACACAGGTTAAAAATAGCAAGCAGTAATTAATACCCATCCTCAGTGAGCCTGGCTCTTCTGCTTTCTCTTGACATGTTGCACTGCAGCAATTTCCTCTCTTTTTCCTAAGAAATAGATGAATTAATATCTCTCTACATGAGGGTGAGAAAATAAAACAAAGATGCTTCTTTCCTGGCCGGGCACACCATTCCCTTGGGGTGCCATGAGTTTGTGGGAGCTCTTCTCCTGGGCAGCCCTTTGCCTTGATTGAGCTGGAGCAGACCAGGGACCAGGAGGAATGGCACAGCCGTTCCTTTCACTCTCCCAGACATCGTCCTTTCCTTCTCTCAGGGCTGGATTATCTCTGTCCCAGTGCTCCAAGCAGCAGAGACTGACTCCTCTTCTGCTCTAACAAGGGTAAATCCAGGTTGTGTGGCTCTGCTCCATACCCTGAGGGTTTGGAGATTTTATCTTTCTCATTTCTTTAGCAGATGGGGCAGATCAGTAGGAACTATTTCTCATCTGTCCTTTGTTTGCATAAGAAGAATCAGCTGCTGGAAGTGTTGGAGGGGAGTCTGGCTTTGCTTCCTGCCGGGGAGACCCTGAGTTTGTCAGTCTAAGGGTTGTTTTTTTATTTATATATATACACACACACACAGAGTAAAGGGGTGGATTTACCTTGCCTTCTCTAAGAGAGCAGGTTCAGGAGGACAGAGTTGCATTTGGAAGGTTTGGGAAGGTTGGCTATATGGATACTGAGTCAGGGACAGGGATTTGTGTATGGATCTATGAAGGATTCAGCCTTGAGTGTGACTGGAGTCGTGCCCCCCTCCCTCCTCCCTTTTGTCAGCAGGGACATGTCTGTGTTGGTGCTGGTCCTCAGGAAGGTAAGAAATACTTAACTCCATGGAAGGTCATTCCTTTGTGCTGGGTGAGGAAAGAGAGCACTTTAGGCACTCCAGTTGCATGCTCAGCGATTGCCGTGATGCCATGTGAGGCTTGAGGATGAGTTTTCATCCGGTGTATTTTCCCAAGGGATATTGCTAAGCATTCCATTTAATTGTTAGGGTTGGTTATAGAAGCAAAGCAGAAAGAAAATGCATTTGTGGGTGTATGTAACCATCATCATCCCCCATGTCTCAGTATTTAGCTCATTAGAGAGTGGTTATTTTGTTCCTCACCTTTTTTTCAGGGCTGGTTTGTTCTCCACTGCTCCCTGAGCTCTCATCTCCCTCCCTGCCATTTCAGTGGAAACCCTTGCCCCGTGTCACTCTCTGGGGATCACCCTCCTCCCTTGTGCTTGTGAGATACAGGATACTTTAAGGGATTGGGTCATCTCCTTCCCCTCTCTTTGCAAGATTTTCCTCATTTACATTTCTGTTGTGTCTCCTAATTACCATCCCTTTGGTTTTTTATTCCCCCTCAAGCTGCCTTTCGCTGCTTATGGTCTCCTGAGGATGTTCTGCAGAAACTTTATCAAACTTACATTACTAGAAATAGTTAATGCAAAATTTTCTTTGAGGAATTCTCACATCCTGCTTACAGCATCACTGCACAATCTGTCGTGACATTTCCAATAGAGACACAACTGGGAGTCAGTCTTTTCCTTCTGGATTGCCTCCTGTTTCCCCTTCCATAGGGACATTGTCCTCCCATATCTTCCATCCCATAAAGAGTTTATTTTTTAATGGAGCCCAGTAGAGAATTAAGTATAAGGTTAATTAAACATTTTATATATACATATATCTACTGGGTGTCAACCAGAGACCCGTGAAGAGTTTACACACTGGAGCCCATCCTGGGGCCACATCCATCACCCGTGTAACTGCTGTCTGGGAAAGCAGCCATGGCTGACTGTGCAAGGGGGGCTAGACTAGCCTGTCTGGGGCTGATATGGAAACCATGCACTGGTTTTTAATGTACTCCTGTTTAAATTCTTATTTAAAGACTTTGAAGCATCCTATTGTGCGCTTTTGTGAGGGGTGACTTTGTAAGTGCCTTGGGCAGAATCCCATTTCAAGGTCTCCTGTAAGCCATCTGCTTTCAGTAATAGCTCTTAGCTTTGGCATGTGGCTCAGTGCAGGCTGAAATAGCCACATTGCTGCAAAACTTTCTTTACTGCCTGCATCAGTTTGGGCTTCCCACTGTGCCTGCACAGGCTGGTGCACCCTCGGGGTGCTCTGCATCAACCCTGTCCTCCAGCTTCACCCTCCAGGTTGTCCCCAGGCAAGGGGGGGCATGACCCAGCACAGGAGTGTGGGGTGCACCATATCCTGCACCTCCCTGTGTTCTGGGATGAAAGGAAACTCAGGTTCATCCAAACCTGGCCTGTGGCCTGCTTCCCAGTCACCAGGGTGTCAGGGTAATGTCAGAATATGCTGGGATCAGGCTACAGAGCCCCATGTGTGATAAATCTTCTCTACTTCAGGTGTTGTCAGTGGATTGGGTACACTGCTGTGCCAGTCTATAACCCAGGCCATTCCTCTTCTAAAGTCAGGAGAGTTTAACTTGCAGCTATGGGAGTCCTGCTGACACAAAATAGCTCTAACACAGATGGTTCAGTGTTAGAAATTGTGTGCCTTGGGCACAGAGATTCAGTTCCTTGCTTTGGCATGTTCTTCCCATATGGCACTGAAGCCCATCAGTCCTTTGATTTTCTATAGGTAACAGGCACCTTACCTGCCCAAAAAGCCAGTCTCTGTGTCGAGTTTTGTTACAGTGCATTTGGGAGAGCTCCCTGGAGGTACAGTGGTGCTACAGGTCAGAAAAGTCTCCTAGAAACAGAGAGCTGCAGCTTTTCCCAAAACTCTTTCAGAAGAGTTATGGAGAGCAATGGTGTTGATGGCATCTTCCACACTGGAATGTGGGACATGGGCACTGACTCCATATTACTCTGCATGGGAAGGCTTTAGGTTTTGCACTGTTTTCTTTCTGTTTGAGTGGGTGGGAAACTAATCAACACCAGTCTTAGAAGCAGCTCTGATTTTTCAACAGTGTGTGAACCTCTTAGAGCAGTTGAGCCCCATCTTTCCAAGGAGGATTTGCAGCTGACTGTGCAACACCCCCCTCACTACAGAAATGGCAGCCACAGAGCTGTAACTCCCAGCTCATCAGTAAAAATCTCTGCACTGAGAAAATTCATCCTGTTAAGGGGCTTCCTTTAGCAGACTCAAGTCAGATTATCTTATTTGTCTTTTATTTTAAACCCTTTCATCTCTCCATTTCTCTCAGCCTGGGTATCCTGTTCCTGGAGTGTGCCAAATATGTTGTCTTCATTGCAGCCTCTTCAGTCTTTGTGGAGAGCAAGGTCTGCTCTCAGTGATACATGGCAGGATGTTTTTGGTTTGATCCAAGGCTCATGCTGGTTTTGTTGGGGGGTTTTATTTTGGTTTGGGGGTTTTTGTTTTGGTTTGGTTTTGTTGCTGTTGTTTGTTTGTGTTGTTTGCTTTGTTGGGGTTTTTTTATAGAGAAGGAAATCTTTATTGAAATCCTGCAAGGTTTTATTTAATTTCTTCCATGATCGTGAGCAGTGGGGTAACTGTTGTAGCTTTGCTCACAGTGGTGGTTCCTCTCACTGTGCCCTGGTTTCTATACTCACCCTGAGGGTGATCTCTTGAGCTTGACTCAGCAGTGTCTGGTGGTCCACCTGCCATTTCCTGGGAGGCTGACCTATCTCCTCTCCCCACCAACCTGAAGGTGTTCAAAAGGAAGTCATAAAATCGATATTTTCATTGTAGAAACATGGTCTATCCAAGTTTTTCATGTGTTTTTGTCTTTTGAAATATGTACTCCCATGAGATTTGGCTCAGGGGCTGAGGAAGGGTATTACTTGTGATCACATCTTTGAGACACCTCAGTGTGTTAACACAAGAATGTGTTTGTGAGGAGCCTGTCATGAAGTCTGGAGTTCATCAGTCCACTTCTTACATGGTAGAAAGATAAAATTAATTCCAGAGAACCAGACATGTTGAAAATGACAGAAAAACCTTCTGGTAGAAAGAGGAATAATAGTTTGCAGCCATCAGGTATTTCAGATCACACAAGGGCATCAGTACTGCAGATGGAAATACCAGCATTCATGGTACAGTGTTACTTAGAAAAATTCCCTGTATGAATGTAAGGACTCTCTAGATTGATCCAAGGAGATGCTTCCAGAGGTGTTGTATCTTCATCAGCCTTTGTTCAGAGCTGCCAAAAATGTGATTTTGCCCAGACAAGGAGAAATAAAACTCCAGTCTTGCTCAGGGGGGTGGTAAAGATAAATTCTGCCTCACCTTTTCAAACTGGGAAGCTGCTCACTCCTGAGAGTTCCCTTCAGGTCCCACATTAAGCATTCAGTTGGCATTTTGGTTTAGGACTCCTTGCCTGCATGTCTGGCTCTGGTCTTTGGTTTCTGCCCAGGAAAGGGGTCAGTCAGCTGGCTCATCACAGCATCAAGAGCAAGAACTGTGCTTTAGACCAGCAAAAGTTCTGGTGTCCACAGGTCAAGCAGAGATCTGAGGAGCCAAGTCTGGTGTAAAAGCAGTAAGAGGAGTCAGATTGTGCACAGACAGTCCTCTGATTTCTCAAGTAGGCTGAAAGTGTTTTTCTTTCTCTACCATAGAAACTAAAAATGGCAAAAAAGGTGCTAAATGGGCAAGCAGGCTGGTTTGGAAAAGGTTCTTCCCCTAGAGGTTGGTGGGGCACTGAACAGGCTTCCAGGGAATGGTCACAGTTCCAAGGCTGCCAGAGCTCAAGGAACATCTAGAAAATGCTCTCAGGGACAGAGTGGGATTGTTGGGGTGTCCTGTGTAGGGTCAGGAGTTGGAATTGATGATCCTTATGGATCCCTCCCAGCTCAGGATATTCTGTAATTCACATGATCTGCTCATCACATGCCTGGTTTCTGATTGGGTTGGGATGCCCCTGGATGCTCCTGTGTAACCCATGGTCACATAGAGGCATCCAGAATGGAGCTGAAACATTCCAGCAGGGAGGCTGAAATAGCAGCACCACCATCACCCATGACAGGCAGGAGCTTACAGTGCTGCCCTCACATTTCCTGAGGGAGTTTGTAAGGGACAGCTCTCTACTACTGGAAACACTGATGGTGTTTGATGGAAACATGACTGTGAAGAAAACCTCAACTGAAGCAGAGGTTGCATGGAAGGGATTTTTAGTGGCTGCAGTGGTCATGGTGCTCCAGACCTGGAGCTTTTGTGGGGAAGAAATCAATGACTGCAGGCAGCTTGCATCATGAGAAACTGGCAGGATTCTCTTGTGGCAGCCCCATGGGATTTCCAAGAAGCGTCATTCTCACAGTCCTCTGTCAATATGCAGAGTTTCCTTTTTTTTTCCCCCTCAATCCTAATCTCTGGAGTATGTATCCAACCTAATAAAACCATTTTCCGGCTTCACTGTTGGTGGTTTTCTTCCTTGTCTGTCTGAAAGCCTCTGCCCTGCTGGCAACAGCATTGTCCAGCGAGGTTTGAAGCTTGGCACACTGTCAACAAACCTTCAGGTTCCCTTTCAATCAAACATGGTAGTGCTGAGATCTGACTTGGATTCCATCCCAAGGTTCACCATAATCATCCCTGTATAATAAGAAGTCCAAACAACCCCAGGAAATAATTCAGATGTGACTGGTGCCTCGAGTGGAATAAAGAAGTGCCTAGAAGAGACATTAAGAGCCTCAGCTCTAACTCCTTTCATAATTATGCACTCCAAAGGAGTGGAGGCTTTGGAGATAAAGGGATTACATGCGCCTCATGAGGTCTGGAAAGATGGAACAGCATCTCCCATCCACGTTTTCTCATTTTTGTTTTACTGATACTGTAGTTGCCACATTTTGTGGAAGAATATTGCAGAGCAGGCTCCCCTCTAACCCTGCAGTTCCTTTCCAATCTGGCACAGGTAAATTGAATCCATCTGCCCTTAGGGATGAGCTTTTGGAAGAGCCTGTTGGCGAGAGCAGTGGGGGAGAACATAATGAGATTAAGATGCATTTCCGCGGTGTTTGTGCTGCGGGCTGTGAGGTGCTGGAGAGAGCAGCGCTCCGAGCTGGGGATGCCCTGGGATGCTCTTCCAGCCCTGGCTGCCTCTCTGCTGCCTGAGAGAAAGGAAAACTCATCAGAGGTGTGAATCTCAGTGTAACCCAGCACAGGGCTCACCAGGGTGTGAACAAACCATGTCCTGAGCTGGTGTCCTGCCCCTGGCCGTGAGCCGGTGTCAGCAGCCTGGCAGGAGGGCAAGGGCTCAGCTTTTCCTTGCCACAGCACAGCAGCTGAGGCAGTGATGTGGTGGGCAGGGTTTGGCTGGGCATTCATACTTCATTCAGCTCTTGCTTGAGGCCTGGGAACTGGTGGCCCATGGGTCTCATACTTTGATACTCTTACAAATGCTGGTTTGCTTTTCAATGTCTTTGTAATTTCTAAGGTTACTCATTTACTTCTCTTGATAACTTCCCCCATAAGGAAGTTGCACGTCTGTTAGTTTCCAATGAACTGCTCCTTCTCCCTGGTATATATTTGGGAGTTTTTTACTTTTGTAGGTTTGCTCTGCTGCACTGGGAAGGGATAATTTGGAGTCCCCAGTTCTCTCTCTTCCTGCTACTCATTATTTTATATGCCTCTCCTGTGGTCTCTCTCCTTTTCATTACTAATCAGGTCTAGTCTTTCCAATCCTCCTTTGTGTGATAGTTTCATTTTACAAAAGCTGAACTAGTTTCTATCAGCTCAGTTGATGTGATCTTACTCATATCAAAGGTGTTTAACTGCCGCAGTCCCATGTACTCCCTGCAAGCTGAACTTAAATTGTGTCAAGTTCTGTTCTGCTTTGCGAGTGCAAGTGGGAATGTTTGTTACAGCTGTCTTTAAATTTAAATTTGGATGTTTTAAATGAATTAAATATGAACATGAATAATGCAGCTGGTAACGTAGCCTTTCTGCAATTAAATGCAAACTTTTTCATTTTGTCTCTCTGCTTTCAGGTTTTGCTATGCCGCAGTGTTTGTACTGACTCTGCTGTCTTGTAGGAGTGATGGGGAACTAGAGCCCATGACAGTTCAGTGGAGCCCTTGGCACTTTTGATTTCTCGGTGAGTGAAAGTTGTTTGAAACTCTGGGAGAGGCACTTCATCTGCTACTAAAGGCAGCAAATCAGTTGGTCTTTTTACATTTTAAGGCAGCATCCTGCTGAAATGGATTTGCACATTGATCTGTCCTTTCAGGTTATAAATTCTGGAAACCAACACTCGGTAATGCTGTAGTTCATGCTTGGGAGATTATCTTGATCTCTACAAGCAGGAGAAACACAGCTTTTGAAAACAAGGGGAGTTTTAACTCTGGTGTGCAGCTCTGTGCAAGTGTCAGGCTCTGGAGATGGAGCATTGCAGCATGTTCTGGGCTGTGAAAACCTTGAAGGTTTTATGTGATGCAACAGTAAGATTGTGTCCTTTGTGCCATGGATCCAGCCAGCAGGTCCTCATCAGGGGCATGTTTGTGCCTGAGGTGATTCTGGAAGATCTGTCTCTGTGGATAGCCCAGGTTTGCCCTTTGGATACCAGACTGTAGCTTCTGCTATTTATTACTTTCACATTTTTTCAATCTTCATTCCCTGAATGGAGTAAAGGCCATGTCCATTGGTACCATGGTGCTCCTGTCCTGCAGTGCCTGTGAGCTTGTCTGTTCTGCCTTTGGCTTTCTTCTCTCTACACTGAAGTCTCCTCACTGGGGCATTTCAGCCTTGTCAAAACCTATAGAGTGATTCCTCTTGCCATCAAATCCGTTGTCAGTGAGATAAAGTCCCTGGGTGCTTCAGGTTGGAAGGAGCTTTTGGAGGTTGTCTTGTCCAATGCTGCATGAAGAGATGGGCTGACTTTGAAATCAGTCAGCTACAAGGTTAGATCAGGCTGGCAGGGGAGCTGCTGATGTTTGGAGTGTCTCCAAGGGTGGAGATTTTACAGCTCCTCTGGGCAGCTATAAATGACAGTCAGTGGAAATCATTAGTTCCTAAGCCCTGTGTTAATAAAGCCCAGGGGCAGCAGAGAGGCAGCTCCTATCTGTGTTTCCTGTGACCAGGGACAGGGCCCAAGGGAATGGCTAGAGCTGTATCAGGGGAGGGGCAGGCTGGATATATGGAAAAGGTTCTTTCCCCAGGAAATGCTGATGGCCCTAAGCCTGGCAGAGCCCCAGGAGCATTTGGACAATGCTCTCAGACGCCCCCAGGGTGGGACTGTTGGGGTGCCTGTGACAGGCCAGGAGTTGGATTTGGTGATCCTTGTGGATCCCTCCCAGTTGTGATTGTACCAGTTTCAGGAGGGCTGGGGTACACAGTGTCTGTCTCCATGGCTGAAGAGGGGCATCCCTGCATCCCAGGGCAGGAACTGGCAAAACCTCCCTCTGTAGGTCCAGCTGGCCCTGGAGCAGGCAGGCTGAAGCTGTGATCATGGAATTTGGCTCTGCCTCTTCCCCAGGAATTACACGACTCTAAGCACAGGAATTATTTTGCCTTTTTTTTTTCTTGAGTTATGATTTTGCAGGATTAACCCACGTGTTGCTGTCCTGTGATGTGAGCTGTACAGGGGATCTGGGTGGTGCAGAGCTGTGGTGGAGGCTCATGAAGGCTGGCAGGAGTCAGGCTGGAGCTGTTGCATTAGAGAAGTTTCTTGGAAGCCTATTTTGGAGTTGCAGTGTCCTTGAGCTGGCACTCCTGTGGCTCTCAGCAAAGTGGGACTCTCCATGCAGCTTAAGTTTTCTCCTTTGGGGAAGAGTCACCATTTGTTTATTTATTTCTTTAAATTGGACATTTACAACATCTGATTCTCTTCCATGACATGAGATCTTGCTGAGAGCCTGCTGCAGTGTTGGCTGAGGAGTACCAGCAGTCAGCTCTGTGCTTTATCAATATCACAGAATTATAGAATCATTAAGGTTGGAAAATACCTCCAAGATCATCAATACTGAACACCACCACACCAGAGCAGTGGTGCCACATCCAATCATTCCTTCAGTACACCACCACCTCCCTGGACAGCCCATTCCCATGCTTGACAGCCTTTTCTGTGAGAGATTATTCCTCTGTCCAACCTGAGCTTCCCCTGGCACATCTTGAGGCCGTTTCTTCTTGAGCTGTCCCTTGTTCTCTCGAAGAAGAGACTGACCCCAGCCTGTCTGCCCCCTCCTGTCAGGGAGTTGTGGAGGGTTAGAAGGTCCCTCTGAGCCTCACTAGGGTTTTTCCCATTGTGAGGATGGAGGGTGCAGTAGTGCACCGTTGTCCTGGGCCATAACCTTTCACAAATCCTGTGTGAGCAGCTCAAACACAGTCACAGTGAAAAACACAATTTTTTTTCTCCCAATACTTCTGAAGAGAAGAGGTCACACATCCCTGCCAACAGGGCTCCGAGGTGCTCAGGCTGAAGCAGCTTTTCAGAAGCCCTCAGAGGAGCACAGGAACTCCTGTGCCAAACACATGAGATTTATGTGTGTGGGTACCTGAGAAAGTCCCACAGACAGCAGAGGGGCAGAGCCAGAGATGGTGAGTGCTTGTCTGGTGCCTTTATATAGAAACACCTTTCAGCCTGGTTTTTTTATGTCTAGAGGACTTTTCCTGCCAGGACTGCTAGTCTTTAATAAAAATGACTGAAGAAAATTATGAAAAGAAGCTTTAAAAGTCATAAATAACCTTTCACATGTAGGCTACCTTCTGCTATTGAAAGGGAAACCAACCTTATTCCTTTCACAAGTGTGTACAGACACACACACTATTTAGGAGAGAAGCAATAAGTGACTACTGTGCACCTTTTGATTTGGATTTTAAAAAACCAGGGGTTTTTTTCCATTAGTATTTTAATATTCCTTCAGTATTTTTCTTTTTAGGGTATTGCTCAGTGTTGCTTGTAAAGAGGCTGTAGTTTGTAGAGCTGTTACAGAAAATTAAACTCTATTTCTCTTACATTTAGAAAAAGCCTGGTTTTCAAAACCCCAAAACCTTGCCAAGTTGGATCTGTAAATAACCCTTTAAGCAGCTACTCAATGCTGCGTCCTGAGACAGCTTCCTCCTCCTCCTGACTGCCCCACTGTGAACAAAATGGAATTATATTGATACAATTAATCTTTCATTAGTTAGTGGAGTGTCAAAACATGCTATTCCTGGCTTTCCCAAGGGCTTGTTTGTGGCTCAGCCATTCATTTGGATGTTTTCAGGCAGGGCATGCCAGGGCTTTGTGGGTGCAGCAGACCCTGCCCTGTGAGAGTGCTTGTGCTGCAGCTCTGGGTCCCTGGATATGTCCAGCACACATCTCCCAAGAGCTCTGATATTTCAGGAGTATTTCTTCATAACAAGAATGCAAATGCCTTGGCTTGTTGGGCACGCTCCAGCCAGTTTTCCTCCAACCAGGAAAAAAAAAGCAGCACAACTTGGACACTTGTGGCCGTACTAACAGCTAAAGTATTTCCTGGGTCATTGTCCAATTTCTCATTCTTATTCCCCAGAGGATTTTAAAAAACCAGGGGTTGTAAGTGGCAAGCTGGGGATTGCTGTGCTGCTTTGCCAGAGTTAATGTTATGTTTCCATGTGTTTTCTTTCATAAATTCCAGCTCTGCTCCCCTTTGTTAATGAGTGAGATCAGCTCCTCCTTCCACACACACGCTCTGGACCCACTGTAGGGTTAGCACAGAGACAGGCATGTGCTCCTTGTGCTTATTTATGCTGCTCCTGCTGCCATGAATTTGATGCTGTCCACAAATTGGAGAAAGTCTTGTAGTTTCAGGGGGTGAAATGAATCGTGTGTGTTCTGTGCAGCTCTGGCTGCCAGAGCATGTGTTTCCCCCCACTGTGTGATGAGTTAATGGTGCAGATGACTGTGTGCTCCAGAATGGGGAATTTTCTCATCTTTATTTCTTTTGTCCTAGACATCTTCAGTTCTGTAAGAGCAACCCAGTCCCAGGATAAGGACAGCAGCAGGTGGTAGAATGCGGAAGCCAGGCCCTCAGAAAGGTGAGCAGTGATGCAGGGCACAGCCAAGGGCCCTGCAGTGAGCTGGTGTGGCCTGAGTGCCTCAAGGGTGGGAGCTGAGGGGATGTGGTGAGAAGCCCAAAAGAGAGTTGTGTGTTTCTCAATCACTGTAGAGAGAGCAGTTCATCCATCCACCCCTGTGACAGGAAGAGGAGAGTCCCTTTAGGGGCATCCCTGCAGCCTGTGGGGCACAGTGACAGCAGCGAGGGTGCCCTGCAGAGCCCACAGCACCATCTGGCAGAGCTCCCAGCATGAGGCAAACTGCCTGTGCTGGCACAGGCCTCTCCCCTCTAATGAGGCATGAAACCAGGGACCAGCCTACCTTGTGGAGAGGAAATCTGTCAGGAGGTTACCCTGCCACCGAGTCCCAGCACGTGCTTCCTGGGTCCTGCATCCCCAACAAAAAAAAAGGGTGAACCTGAGCAGGCTGCCTGCAGCTGAGCTGCTCTGGCTGCTTGTGCTTAACAAAAATATTGATTTCCTTTAGTGCTGTGCCATGCATGTGCCTTTGACTGGAGTGATCTCATCACTTGAGCTCCAGAGGAGGGGGGAAGGGAGAAGTGAGAGGATGGAGCATCCTCCACAGCTCTTTGTTCACATCTGCTCCACACTCCCAGGGTTTATTGCAGGAGATTTCTATGCTTGATTTCTCTCCTCCCTTTATTTTTTTTAAATGTCTCCTTTGCTTCTGTCGTGGTTCATCTTACAGCAGCATTATCCTCTTCCTAACACTGCTTGTCCTTTAATGAAGTGAAAATAAATGAAGGAAAGCAGGGAATGGGGAGACCCTGCTGCGAGGCAGCTGGAGGGCTTGGCAATAAAGGAGGCTGGTTGATTAGTCAGCAGCGTGGCTGAGGCCAGGGCTGCCTGGATTCAGCCTCACTCACAGCTTGTTCTCTGTGCTCCTGCAGCCTCCAGCCAGCCTGCCTCTGTGACCTGTGCTCACAATGCCAGGCCTGTAGGTTGCAGAGAGGCAACACCTGCACCGTGCACATGTGGGTTTCTGTCCTACTTACCTGCTTTTTTAATAATGCATTGAACTTTCTCTGTTTCTTTATTTATCTGCAGAAATTCTTGTTTCTCTGTCTCTCTGTCTCTCTGCTGCTTTTGTATCCTGCTTAATGAGGATTTTTGCATGTTAAAGGTTAAGAACAAAATGTACCTTCACCTGCAGAGTATGGTGAGAAGCTCCTTTGAGTGCTTGGATGCTGTTAAGAGTTGTCCTGCAGCACTGAGGGGAGCCTTACCCACCCAGGGGTCTCTTTTGCTTCTGACTTAAATACTTTATGTCCTTTATTCTTGCTTTCTTAGGGAGTTGGCACAATAGTGTGCCTCGTGGTAATGCATTTATTAGGAAGGGTGTCCTTCAATCCTTTTCATTCATTTATGTCTCTCCAAGGAGGCTCTTTGTCTGGCCCATGTCTAGTGACGCTGTGACCACACTCCATATGTCCCTCGTGTTCATTTAAGGGATGCTGATCTGGCATCCCTCTGTTGGGCTGGAGGCTGTTGGAGGAAGGGTGGGCATCCCCCACTTCTTGATCTATCACTTTCCAGAGCAATAAAACCTGCATGCTGTCCTGTCCATTGTGCTGAAAAGAACATGTCAGGAAGAGAAGACTGCAAAAATAATTGTCCCAAAGCAATTCCAGGCCCGTTAAGACACCCCAGGCCACTTTAGAAGCAGCTCTTAGCCTGCCTCTTCCAGCTACTTATCAGGAGATTTTAAAACTTTTCCTTTCACAAAGAACTGCTTTTCTTGGGGGCAAGGCACATTTTGTAGGGCACTACCGAGCTGCTGTCTACAATAGCCCTAAAAATGGTCTGTAAGATAAAGGAGCTGGAGTGCAGCAGCACTCCCAGGGTGCCCAGCCTGGCAGCAGCAGGTCAAGGAGCTGGCTCAGGGTGAACTCTGCCTTGGCACAGGGATTCTTCATCCCTGCTTTGTGCTGGAGGCTGCTGGAGGCTGGGATGAGCATTCCCCACTTCTTGCTCTATCACTTTCCAGAGCTGTCTTGAGAACTTTAATTTTTTTGGCGCTCTGAGACCCAAAGCTGTCATGAGCAAAGACAGCTCAGGTGAGCTGCTCTGCAGAGCTGGTGCTGCTTTGCTGTGCTCTCTGCTGAGCTGCAAGGCACACAAGGAAACCTGGTGTTGTGTCTGGAGAGGGCACTTGCACAGATTTTCAGGGAAGTCTTCTCCCCAGCACCACAAAGGGTTGAGGTTTCTTGTGTGGAATAACCTGGAGCTGATACACAAGGAGCCAGTCTGCACCAAAGATTCACATGAGCCATTTTTAGTGGCTGTTATGTTTGTTCCTCTCAAGCCCTTCTTCTCAGAGGTAAAATGATGGAGCTCTAGCAGTTTGCTGTTCTTTGTTATTGCTTGTCACTAAAGGAGAGCTAAACAGGGATTGAGGTGCAGATGTAGATACCTCCTGTCAGGTACCTGCATGAGCTGTAGGGAGGAAGGGAGCACACCCTAAGAGAGGCCAATCATCCACGTTATTGGGGTCATGATAGGGAGGTCACTGCTCTCCTCTGAAGTGCCTGTAAAACAGACAGTGTGGAAGGGTGTATCTGGCTCCTTTCCCTGACACAAATGCTCTGTTTCTTGTCTCAGCCATAGACTGGAAAGATGGTAAAAAGCACAAGTACAGCCGCCCGTCAGAGTCTCCCTCCCAGTACCAAGGTAAGAGAGCTCCCTTCTTCCTCCCAGCTTTTTCTTCCCTCCCTTCTCCCTTTTGTGATTTCTGAAGATTTTTTTTTTTTTTGACAAGTGCATAGTGAGGATTGGCAGTCACGTGCAGGAAACTCATCACTGCTCAAAGCTGGGGCACATCCTTGTAGGGTTTGGGCCTGGAGAAGAGAAAGGTCTGGGGAGACCATAGAGCCCCTTCCAGTGCACTGAGGGGCTCCAGGAGTGCTGAAGAGGGACTTTGGACAAGGGTCTGAAGTGCCAAGACAATGGGAATGGCATCACACTGTCAGAGAGCAGGGTTAGATGGGATATTGAGAAGAAATTCTTCCTTGTTAAGGTGGGGAGGCCCTGGCACAGTGTGTCCAGAGAAGCTGTGGCTGCCCCTGGAAGTGTCTAAGACCAGGTTGGGCAGGGTTTGGAGCAGCCTGGGACAGTGGAAGGTGTCCCTGCCCATGGCAGGCAGTGGAAAGGAATGGGCTTTAAAGTCCCTTCCAAATCCAAAGCATTATGTGATTCTGCCCAGTGAGAGGGTAAAGTGCAGCATTTTTCTGGCACAGAGCACCCTGTAATCCAGACTGGAAGGATTTTTGCTCAAAGCTGCATTGGGACACCTCTGAGGAGAGCAGGACAGACCAGCCAGCACCCTGGTGTTTCAGAGCTGTTACCTTTGGCTCACACATTGTCACATTTTACTGAGCAGGACAGTGAGCAGGGGGGCTCATGTCACCGACTGTAGCTGTTACCCACGGAGCACAAGCAGCTGGATTGGTGGCTGAGCAAAGTGCCTGGGATGGGGCAGGGTGGGACAGGCAGGAGCTGTGCCTGTGGGACAGCTGACCCCTGGGGAGGCCGTGCTCAGACATCAGGGACTGCCACTGTCACCTTGGTTCTGCGAGCCCAGCCGATGCTCTGCTCATTTTCATACCGAGCTGCCTCAAACTGTGCTGCTTTCATGTGCTGCCTTGGTGCTCCTTAGCAGCCACACATATGGGCTGCAGACTTTAATGGGATGCCTTGATCTGGGTAGGGCACATTCTCCTTCACAGATGTGACCTGAAACGCACATGTATTGTTTCAGTTGGATTGATGACCCCACGGGAGCCAAAATGCTAATGGAGCCCAAACCAGACTTCAGTTAAAAGATATAAACAGAAACTCCATCTTCATTTAAATTCTGGGCAAAGGATCAATGTTAAATGCAAGATGAAGAGAATCAAAACATGAGGGTGCAGAGCTGCATTGTTCACAACTACTGCAGTTTGACCCCTTGGGTGTGTGGAGTGTTTTGTTTGAAGTAAATATTTTTGAAGGTTAAGGCATCAGAGCCCAAATCTGACTCTCTGCCTGGAAGTAATATCTGCCTTTGGCACGAGCACACGACAAGGAGCTTTCCCAAGGCAAGCACAAGTGACAGACAGTCACCCCAGTGGCATTTCCACAGCCAAGTCACAGGGAGTCACACGGGTTCCCAATCCTTGGCTTTTGTTTGGCTCACAGATGTAATTGCATAAACAGGGTGTTTCTCATTTAAGTTTTCTTCCAGTGAAGAAGATCCAATGTGCTGGAGAGAGGCGGAGAAGGACTTGGGACAAGGGCTGAAGTGCAGGGTTTCCTGTGCTGAGGGTGTGGTGGCAGCTTCCAACTGCAGTCTGCAGTTTTTATCTTGATTTGAGGGTAATCTTGAAAAAGAAGTGCAGGTTCTACCTGTGCCATCTGTGTGTAAGGGGATGACTGGTAGTGAACAGAGAGGGAGAGAAGGAAGGCTGAACACTGCTGTATCAGCTCTGTCTTTTCTTAAAAGTCTTTCTGCTGCTCCTGTTTTTCTTTGCAATATCAATCACCAGAACCATTAATCATAGGAATCTGAGAATCACAGAATATCCTGAGCTGGAAGGGACCCACAAGGATCATCCAGTCCAGCTCCTGGCCCTGCCCAGACCCCCCAAAAATTGCAGCCTGTCGATCCCTGGAGCGGTGTCCAAAGGCTCCTGGAGCTCTGGCAGCCTCGGGGCCGTGCCCATTCCCTGGGGAGCCTGGGCAGCGCCAGCACCCTCTGGGGGAAGAACCTTTCCCAGCTCTGCAGCCTGAGCATGCCCTGGCACAGCTTCATGCTGTTCCCCCAGGTCCTAGAGAAGCTGCAGTTCTAGTGCTGTGTGTGTCTTCATACAGTGGTTGAATCCCAGCAGGCTTTAGAATTAATCTCAAATAAGTTCCATGTCCAAATGCTATTTTTAGAGGCCTGCAGCTGTCTTAGAAATTCTCTGCTCCCACTGGGGTTGTGCAGCATGGATCTCGGCTGTGGGTGAGCTGCTGCAGGGAGCAGGACAGCCTGGCTTGATGTGGAGGGAGTGAAAAGTGGAAAGATTAAAACCATGACAACTTTTAAGAGTGATGGATTGAAACCAGCTGAGGGGAGGTTTGATTTTTTGGGTTTTTTTTAATAAAATTGTCAAGCACAGCTGATCCTGTTCAAGCTGCTGTCTCAGGGCCTGGGGCTAAGACTGGCACTGCTGACCCAGTACTGTCACCTGGGCATCCTGTGTGTTCCAGGGCCTCTGAAAGGCCACTCCAGTCTGAGATGAGCCCAGATGAACTATCAGAGTTAAATGGGATGCATGAGGCATTTCCAGGCCAGGAGTGCCTGGCTTTGCTTTGCCTGGGTGTTTACTCCACATCATTCATACAAAGAGTTTCATTGACAGAACCAAGTATAAAATCGTATCTTCAATTACAGCAAAAGGATTTTGGTTTTGTGAGAGCATCATTGCAGCAATTCACTGAATTTCTTCATTCACCCAGTGTGAGACTGTGGCTGAAAGGAAAATGTATGCCAGTGCATGGAGCTGAGTATTTTGGGGCATGGAGAGTGCTGTCAGTCTGGAAGCAGCAATACTCAGCCAGTGTGGCAATGAAACTGTATTTTTCTGTTCATTTTCCCCATTTTTAACAGTGCACTAGTCATCTGCATGGGAGCTGGTGAGAAAGCAGCCTGCCTTGTATTTATTTGAAGCTCGTAGATTATGAAGGCTCCTCTGTGCACAAAGCAGCACTGAAGCAATGTGTGCTGACCTTCCTGCCTCAATTTCCAGAGGTGTGGTGTGTGCTGCAGTAGCTAAAATGGCTCTTAATGTAGCTTTTGTTTGGAAAATAGACTGATTAAGAACTTGCCATGACTCAGGGAGGCAGTGGCTGACTTTAATTGTGCTGCCACCAATGCTCTTGAAATGCCTTGAAAACAGTGGTCTCCCGGGAGCTGTTTGGATGAATGCAAGTGAATGTCATGCTGCAAGGTTCCTCTCCCAGCTGCTCAGTTTAAATGGCAGAAGTCACGATTTGCTGGGATCACAGGAGCTTTTAATTCCTCATTTAATAACAGGTTTCCCTGGGTGGCATACTGCTTTTACCCTTCCTGCTGTACATGGGGAAGGTGCACACAAGGATGAAATGAGCTTTCCCTGGCAGCAGCACTTGGTGGAAGGGGGCTTAGTGCTGGGTGTGAGGTATTGAGCTCAGTAAATCCCTGTTTGGAAGATCTCTGCTCCCATCCTGCTCATCCTGTGGACTTCATGCACTTCAGGAAGTTAATTGCTGACCTGTCCACTTATTGCTGGGGTTGGGCTAATCCCTAGCCGTGGGGTGGGCTGTCTGTGTGCTGGACATGGGGGACCTATCCAGTCACCACAAAGCAGGTTCCTGTTCTAAATCCATGATTTAGAATCATGGGATCACAGAATGGCTTGGCTTGGAAATGACCTTAAAGATAATCTCATTCCAACCCCCAAGCTGTGCTGCTCGTAGCCCACGGTGACTGTTTGCAATTCCCAGACTGAGTGATGTGTTTAATGAATGGTTTTTAAGGGACAGTTGTCTGGAAGCCTCCACAGATTCCCATCTGTGCTGGGTGTTTTCCATTAAGTTGTAGGTTGTTATCCCGACTCTGTGCAGCCCCTTCTCGGCAGCGCCGAGGCAGGAGGATGCCGAAGGCAGCGCCGAGCTTTGTTCTGCCTGTCAGTTGCTGTTGTAAATCTTCTGTGCTCACAAGCATCAGAGGTTCTTGGTGAAAACATGTTGCCTGTGAGCACCTCCTCTGTGAGAACTGCAGAACTGCTGGCTTAGTAATCTGGTCAGTTCTTTTACTGAGAATTTTGCTCATCTGCTCCTATTTGAATCCTTTTGGTTTTATTTGTCAGGTCACTTCACTTGGGAGAAGTATCTGAAAGAGACATGTGCCATCCCAGCTCCTGCCCATTGTTTCAAGCAGGTAAGAGGGTGAAAACAAGAAAAGTCAAGGGCTGTGGTCCACTGGGGGCCCCAGGGTTCTGTGCCTGGGATAGGCCCCTGGTTTGGTGAGGAAGATACTTAAGGATGTTGGAGATTTAACAGAAATCCAAGTGCTGAAGCAAAGATTAAAAGGTTACATTTAGAGTAGCACAGATTTTCCTCCCAGATGTGCATGTTGGGAGCACGAGTATGCAATTGCTCTGTCAAGCATGGGCCCTTGGAGGAGGTGTCCTGAGCAGGCTGGAATCCAGCTTTTGATGGATCCTTCTCAATCAGATTTTCAGCAGGATTCACCCAACTGTTGTGGCAGAATAGCAGCCCCTGGACAGCAGGTACTGAGCCCAGATCCTGGGGTCATTTTGGGCCCCTCACAAAAAGGGGGCTGGAGAGTGTTCAGAGAAGTTAATGGAGCTGGGGAAGGGGCTGGAGCCCCAGGAGTGGCTGAGGGAGCTGGGAAAGGGGCTCAGCCTGGAGAAAAGGAGGCTCAGGGGGGCCCTTGTGGCTCTGCACAACTCCCTGACAGGAGGGGACAGCCGGGGGGGTCGGGCTCTGCTCTCAGAGAACAGAGACAGGGTAAGAGGAAACAGCTTCAGCTTGTGTCAGGGGAGGGTCAGGCTGTATATCAGGAAAATTTCTTCACTGAAAGGGTGATCAAGCCAAGGAAATGTCTGTCCAGGGCACTGGTGGAATCCCCATCCCTGGAAATGTTCAAAAACCCTGTAGTTGTGGTGCTTAGGGGTACCGGGTTAGTGGTGGGCTTGGCAGTACTGTGGGAACAGCTGGAGTCAATGATCTTAGAGGTGTTTTCCAACATTGATAATTCTGTGATTCCAGGAGAACAGGCTTTAGCTGCTGAGATGATGCAGGATGGAAGGACGGGGTTCTGCCAGGGCTTGCTGAGTTCTCTATGATGCCTGTTCTGTGCTGTGCCTGGAGGGGATGCCACCCTTCAGCAGACTCCATTTGGGTGCTCCTAGTGCTGAAGCTCTGTGCCTGAACTGGTGCATATATTGGCAATCCTGGCTCTGACTGGCCCCTGTTCCACTCTTTCCAGTCCTACACTCCACCTGCAAACGAGTTCAAGATCAGCATGAAGCTGGAGGCCCAGGACCCCCGGAACACCACGTCCACGTGCATCGCCACCGTGGTGGGGCTGACGGGCGCCCGCCTGCGCCTGCGCCTCGACGGCAGCGACAACAAGAACGACTTCTGGAGGCTGGTGGACTCTGCTGAGATCCAGCCCATTGGCAACTGTGAGAAGAATGGAGGCATGCTGCAGCCTCCACTGGGTGAGCTGGGCTGTCCAGTGAGGGTCAAAATGATGGTGGGGAAAGCTTGGGGGGTTTTTATAGATCTGTGCTTGGGACAGAGGCCCATGGCCTGGCTCTAAACAAGGTAGATATAAACAAGGTGTATAAACCACACCAGGTCTGTATTTCCACACAGACACATGGACAGGGAGATCTTTTAGAGTCTGGATCAAAGAGGCCTCTGCACCAAGGTGAGCTGCTTGCCCTGGTTACAGCTCAAGCTCTGGATTGTTCATCAGAGAAGTTGTGGCTGTCCCATCCCTGGAAGTGTTCAAGGCCAGGCTGGAATAACCTGAGATAGTGGAAGGTGTCCCTGCCTATGGCAGAGGGGTGAAACTTCCCTTCCAAGATCCCTTCCAATCTAACCTACCCTGTGATTGTAGGATTCAATACCAGAGTACCTGGACAGGAAACATAGTATCTGAAAAGGTTCACAGTGACTGAAGTCCTGTCTCATGTGAAGGGACACTTGGAATAGTTCATACTTATTTATTTAGTTTTGCTTGGCTACAACATTATCAACATCCTGGACAGTCAAACACTTCTTCCAGTCTTCTATTAAATGCAAAACACTTTCCTTTTTCTTTGATGCTAAGCCAGTGACAAGCTGATTTTCTGAT
>VWYP01017935.1:155093-170505 GCA_013400435.1 Pycnonotus jocosus | reverse complement strand
GATGTGTGTCTCTCTTTGCTACAGGAGTCATTTGCAAAGTCATAAATTTCAATTTCCTCCCCTGTTCTATTATTACCTGGGTCTCAAACAAGTTTTACATTCATTTATTCCCAAATAGAAATGCAATTTCCCCAGCAAATGATACCTAGCTACAACTCCATTTGTGTTCCACTGAGAAGACTTATTTTCTTCTTCTTTATATTTTTCCTTTTTTTTTTTTCCCTTTCTTTTTTTTTAACACCTTATTCACATGTCACCCTTTGGGATGGTCCTTCCCAATCCCATCCCCTCTCTTGAGGGCATGTAAAGGAGACAAGGCATTTTACCTTCTGTCCCAAGCATCTCACCTAAATTTTTCAGTGCTCAGGAGCTGAAAGATGGGATTTGAGATGTACATTTTTGTTTGTGAATGACAAAAAATGGTGGAGTTTGGGAGAAATAAATAGAATGAGGGACAGCTGTGTGTCTCAGGGTTTCTGGCAGAGCATGTTAAATATTTTTTGAAGCCTCATCTCGGGTGGGAGGCAGCATTTATATCAGGACATAACCTAAATGTTTGTGCCTATCCCCCAAATCCAGTGAGAGCAATAAAATGGAAAGAAACCTTTCACACTGTGGAAATGACAAAATCCATTGGGAAAATTTACCAAGAAGGGGACAAGGTGGATAGTTGTACAAAAATTCCATGGTTTCTGGAAACTGATCCTCCCACTGGAACAGAATGAGTTTCACATTGATCCAGCCACAGTTGCTTAAGTACAGGTCAACAGAAATGTAAGATAAAATTAAAAAAGAAAAAAAGCAATACCATGGTTGCAAAGGGAGAAAAGGTCTGATAGATGAGGCTCCTTTTTTTTGTTTTCTTTGGGCCATGTCCTCATAGCAACAATCACAGCCCAGAGCAGCAGTCACAGAGCACTGGGAACTGGTGGTTGCAATGTCTGGGGGAATTGGGTGATCCTAGAGGTAAAGGTGGGAGGTGAGGGTGCCATGGGGAGCAGATGACACTGCTGCATGTATTTGGTGTGTGCAGGCCCTTAGCCAGCTCCTGTGGGCTGGACTGTTAATACCAGCTCTGGAAGGAAGAGTTGAGTGTTGCAACTTTAGGAGAACAAACTCTGACCTGTAAAATAAGGTGGGTTTAAAGAAAGTATTACTTGTGGGACTGATTAACTGGACATGAATGGTAGGAACCAGAGAGGTAAAGAACCTGCTGGGAACACTGTAAATGGGTCTCTGCTCTGAATGTCAAGCTTCTGGACAGGAACTTACACTGAACAGTCCGTGCTGGTCTTGTTGGAAGAAGGAAGATTGCTGTCTCCACAATATAATCCCCTTTGAGACTTTGGGGGGCAGTGTCTGGAGAGATTATTCAAGATGTTGCTGAGTCCACATCCCAGTCTTGAGCTCTCTTTTGCTGCCCTTGAACAGACCAGCTCAGCTGTGTACCCTGGACAGCCACACCAGCTGTGTGAGGGCTCTTACAGGGGACAGCATCCAGCCCAGGTGATGCTCCAGACCTTCACAAAACAAGTCTCAGTGTGGCAGTTCCTAACTTCACCCTGAGGCAATTGGTTCCTGGGCTCGATTGAGATGCCACTTATGTGACTTTGAAGTTGAAGTCACTCCACTGATGTCAGGACATTTCCCTGGAGTTATTTCAGCACAAACAAGGGCCACACCTGACTTATTCAGAATATTCCCTGTGGATGAGTCACTTGCTGAGGAATTCTGATGTTCCTGCTAGTGCCAAGGTAGTGGTTTGGCTGTGAATTTGCCTTTGGCTCTGGATCTGCCACACACCAGCTCAGCAAACTTGCACAGGAGCAAAACTTGTTTACTGAAGACTTTCTGAAGCAAGCCTTATTCAGCTTTTATTTTTTCCCTATTCATGCCACATTTCAGACACTGCTGAAAGTCAGCACAAGAAATACCCAAGCTGAGATCCCATCACATTGACATTTTGAGTGATTGTGCAAGACCTAAGACTCGCTCAGTGCCACTGCCCATAAAAACATCCCATACATATTCTTAGGAAGAGAATTAAGAAAATCAGCCATCCTTTCAACTTCCATCTTCCAGCACTGGATTTCTCATCCCAAGATTAAGAGCCTAGACATACTAAAGGATAAAGGCCAAGGAGATTCCTTTCATTGGCTCATTGGCGTCCTGACATCTCTGCCGAAAACAGAGTGCTCTGATAGAAGAGAACAGAAAATGGCCAAGCCAACACAGCAGGGGGCTGAAAAACCAATATTGTCTTATGGCTTTTGGCAGGTTGAGAGTGACATAGTCAGGCACTTCCCTAATACAGGATAATATTGCTCTATCTGCAAGAACATACGGGGGAAACTTTGCATTTAGCACTGAATTGGCTTCATGCTGGCTCAGCATGGAGAGGTAAATCTGTGCAGGGGGATCTCCACCTCAGGTGCTGTAAAAGGGCTCAGGTTACGTGAGGATTTAACTGTGGAGAAGATCTTTGGCTTTTGAGAGATGAAGCTGCCCTTGCTGCATTCATGTGGAACGTTGGTGCAGAAGGCAGAAAGAGGAGGTGAGCCTTGCAGGTGGCAGAAACACCTTTCATTGCACTGATTTTAACTTTATCTGCCTGCTAAGGTGTCATTTTCTTCAGCAATATCAACTCAGCACACAAACAGGCTACACTCATTCTGTAGGCCAGCCTCATCTGTCATTTCTATGATATGTTTGAATTTTCTGAGCACAGTTGTGTGTGAAGGATTAAACAGCCTCAAAACAAGGCTGGAACAGGGAGTAAACAGGACTAATGTACAGTGTATTTGCTTCTCTGTCTCTGCCTGCAGGACACCAGCCCAAAACAGTCCTTCTGGAAAGTCCTGGAGCTCATCTTCAGGAGGGAGATTTCCACATGTAGGTCATGGGGACTGACCTCATTCCCATCATCCCAAAAAGGGAGCAGGAGAATGGGGCCAGACTTCATCTTCTCCCCAGGTACCAGTGACCAACCACAGCAAAAGAGCTTCAGGCAGCATAAAGAATATTTATTTTGTGCAACAGCCCATGCTCCTCTTCTGGTGTAACTGCTTCCATCTTTTCTTTGAAGACATATAGAACAGGTTCATTAATAAAACCCTCTTTAGCAAAGCCTTGAGCATCCTGAGCTCCTGCTCTGACTGCTTTACTCCTCGGTGACTCTACTGCATGCAGCACAAGGAGCCTGGAAAACATTTTGCAAACAAATACAATGAGTGTAAATACTGGCCTAGACCAAGCTGGCCATGGGCAGGCTGGATATCTCTGCCATAAGATTGATTCATTCATCTGGCAAAAAATATCAAATAGTCAACAACAAACCCCAAACCCATCCTCACCACTGGTCCTAGCTTGGATCTGAAATATTTCAGAAGGCCCAGAGCAGTGATTCTTTTTCCATTTGTCTCCTAACCTTGCCCCAGCTTCCACTGGATGAGCACAGTGTTGGTCCATCCTTCATCTCCCCTCTTCACCTCCCCTGGCCATTTTGATGGTGCAGCCATCACACCACTGTGCAGAGGTCACTGGTAGAGCCAAAGGCTGCAGTGCTGCTGAGAGAAAGTCAAAGTGAGCTCAGCTCTTGGCTGCTCTGCTCAGCATCCTCCTCAGCAGCCAGGATGCAGCATCCTGCAGGCAAAGCCACACACACCTCCTAAAAACCTGTTAGAAACACACAGCTGTGTGCTGGGCCAGCACACAGAGGATTTGGGGCTACCCTCAGAGACATGGGGACTAAATTCAAGGTGGGGGGGACCCCAGTGTTTGGATAGGAAGAGGCTCCATCCCTTGTGTCACCCCCAGAACAGGGAGCTTTGCAGTCTGTGTGGGAGGAGGGTGGTAGCTTTGATGTAGTTTTGTACCTATTTGCTTGTCAGTTTGTTTTCAAACTCCCTTAGAAGTCATGATGTTTAGTGTGACACATTTATTTACTAAGCTAGTAACCACAAAAATGAGCTGTGTGGCAGCTCCATTGAGCACAATGCTAATAATTGACAGGGCAGTCCAGATGGTGAAATAGAGGTGAACAGAATGGATTTTGCCAGATATTAAACTTGACCACAGATGGAGGTGGCTATTTTTATTAGTAAGCTCTGAAGGGGAAGTGCCATGCACCCACATTTACACTGCTATAACACTTCTGGTTTTAGCTTCTATGAATCTTATTTTCCTTCCATAGATCTGAAAGGGCTTTATAAAGAAATTCCACCAAGGAGCAGAAACCATGTTGCTTAAGTCCTAGATCGATGTGCAATCTGTTGAACAACATTTCTCAAACACTTCAGCCTTGTTATCTTTCTTGGATCTTGCTGACTTTCTTTCAGGGATGCCTTGGAGTGGCCACCTGGAGCAGGGGCTGGACAAGATTAAGAGAATAAAAGCAGGTATTTATTAAAGACCTCAATAGGTACAGCTTGAGCAGTCAGAAGCTGCCAAGAGGCTACACCTGACATGGACAATGGTCACGAGCTTTTCAGACAGTTTGGTCCATTTACATATCAGGAGTTAATCCTCCAATTACAGCTTCAGGTAATGAAGTCACATACCCCCAGTTTGCTCCCCACCCAACTCACTTTCATTTAGACTTTTTGGGGCCTGAGACAGTAAGGTGTCCTTGAGCTTCAGGCCTAGAAAGGAATTGTTTTGTCTGAATAAAGGGGAGAACAGTAGCTGACAGGCTGTGGGGTCTTAGAGTTACACACTAAAGCAGTACAGAATCTGAAAAATGTAAATGCTAAATCCTAAGGCATCAACAGGACAGTCTGAATCACAGGTAAATGCTAAGATTTTGCACTGAGAGATGATTCAGGTCCTGAAGGCTTTGGTGAAACATTTAGGTAGGCAGATGAAGGGAAAGTTTGGAATAACTATGTTAGGGTGTATTTGTTACACTCAGGGTTTTCACAGGTTCATACACTAGGCCTGTTTCACTGTAATCTCGTGTCTCTAAGAATTTTGAATTTGACCTTGGCATAGTCACAAAGAAAACCAGGAATCAGCCTAGAGGTGAGCATCCATCCACTTGACAAGGAGGAAAACTGACCCTGTAGGCAGTGCCACCCTCAGAGGGGCAGAGAGGCTTTCCTGGGGAAAATGCAGAGCTGCTGTCCCTGCCAGCCACTGCATCATCCCAGAGACTCCCTCTGAGCCAGCTCCATGCTGTTGGTTGGTGCTGGTTTGGCCACTCTCAAAGCCAGGACCTTGTTCCATGGCTGGGAAAGTGGAAACTTCTTGTGGGACTTTCCTGTGAGCACAGCCTTGGCTACAGCTTCATGCTCTTCCTTCTCACAGATATCTCCGGATGTGATGTTGCTGGGATGTTCAGGGAATGGCAAAGAACCATCTTCTGGTGTCCCCACAAAGCTAGAGGATCATACTCTCTCCTTTTCCTTCTCCATTCCATGTTCTCCACTCCTAATCCCTCCTGAAATGCCATTTTTTATTCCAATGCCTAAGTAGACCTATTCCCCACGAGTGCCCCAACCTCACCAGGGCACAATGCAACCACCAAAGGAGACATCCACAGACACGGCTTCACCAGCACCACTTTTGGCACAGAAGTCATTAGTCTGGCCAGTGACAGCACTGAGAGACCTCAAGGCATCCCATGTGAAAATTACAAAGTAGCTGCCCATGGCAAGGAAGTTAAAATAAAGTTGGATGGAGCCCTTGAAAATTCTAAGAACTGAGATTTAGCTGATCTCCACTAAATCCCTGTTGCATCTGGGGAGATGTTATTTCCTTCTTCTGTGTTTTTGTTGGGTTTTTTGTTGGGTTTTTTTTTCCCCTTTAAGCTTAAAACCCAAAATAAATGCTTTCTCTTTTTTTGCTCCCCCTCCTCCTGAAATCCATAATGTTATAATTAAAATGTCATAGTGAGACCACTCAATATTTATCAAGAGTTGGATGCTGGCAGGTACAGTTTGGGATCCAGATCCAAGCATAAACTGGTAGAGCTAATGGGGGTTGCCTAATTTACACTAGAAACCAATCTGGCCTGAGGTTTCACATTTTCTTGTCCATCCCTGAATATATAAGTGCTGGGTCAAAACTGTTTTTTCAAGAAGTTTCTTGTGAGTATTAATTTGAACAAGAGCCATCAAAAATCCCTGGTATTTCATGGAGGCTGCATAGCTGCAGTTTCCCACTGCAGGAGGGCAGAACAGTTTCATTTGCAGCATCTGTCCTTTTCAATGGAAGAATAATACTTGTCTTCATCTGGTTTTATTTATCTTACTGCTGTTGTCAGCCAATACTTGCAGATTGTGGCTCACCATTTATTGTTCACCCAACCATTCCACTTAGGCAAAATGCCTCTTAATATGCTCCATAAAGAAACTTTACCCATTTGGCTCATGGTGCTGTTAATTTGCATATCATTACAATCTCATTAGATTTATGGCTCTGATCGAATACTTCCACCACCCTGTTACTCAGTGCTGGAAATCTACAGGCTTTGTTAATGCTCTGTATCTCTGAAATGCCTCTTTTCTTTCTGTTCTGCTTCTTTTTTTTTTTTTCTTTTTTTTTTCTTCTTTCTTTTATTATCAGAAGGATTTGTGCAGAAATGCATATTCAAGGCTGGGGAAGTCAGCCTTGTATGCTTATGAGGACAGGAAAAAGATAAAAGAATCAGAAAAGACAGACAAAAACATGTGTCCAGTGATGGTGTGTGGCCCCTTTGAGTTGCAATTTAGGAAAGCACCAGCCACATGTAAATTTAATATCCAGGCCCTCATTTGTCTTTAGGCTTGATCCTTCTTCCAGAGATGAACCACACCAAAGGTAATATTTTTGGCTCAGATATCTTTGGGAAAAAAAACCAAAACAACAAAACAAAACAAAAAGAAAACTACAAAAGGGCAGTGACTGCCACCTCAATGCAAACATGTTCATGCCAGCCAAGCTTGGCAGCCAATATTCCCACTAGTGAACATGTGCTCTTATTTAAAATATTTGCACTCATTTAATTCTTCATGTCTCTGGTGATCACATACAAGTGATTCACACCACACACTCAGTCCCTGAAGAGCCTGTGATGATCATAATTCAAACAGATCTATTACCTTTTAGCTTTCCAAATGTAATTATAATCCAATTAATTAGGTACTCTCAGTTGATTCTGGGTTTCTTCCTCCAGTCTCAGTCTATTGCTGCATGAAGCTGATGGCTGTGAGTGTTTAAGATCATTCTCCATTAGTGCTCATTCTGCAGGGGAGGTTAATGAACAAAGTCAGGCAGGTGTTTGGCACTCAGTGGCAGGAAGCATTTCCTTAACATGATACTCAAACAAATTTTGCATCCCATTCCAATGCTCTGTTATTTGATTCAGCTCTCTGTCCTGTGTGAAAAGCTTTCTCCAGGAGTTGCACTGAGTTAAGAAAGGAGAAAGAAAGGGAAAGAAGGCTGTTCCATTATGCAGCATTGGGTTGCTTAACAAAACTCTGTTCCCATTAACTGTGCCTCAAAGACAGAAAGCTCCAAACTCAACGGGAAGAGCAGCACGTGAATATCAGGGGAGGGCACAGCAAGGCAGGAGATGGTTTCCACTGTAGCTAGAAGGAAGGAATAAGCCCTCATCCCACTTGGGAAGGTGATCCAATTAAAGTAACCAGGAGATTAAAAAAAAATTAAAGGAAAAAGTATAGGAAAAAAGGTGTTAAAAACTTTCTTTCCTTCCTTTCCCTTCATATCAAAGGTTCAAGGCAACCTTGCCAAAATCCAGGATAAGCCCAAAATGAAGGTTCAGGATTGGTGTGGCCATAGCCATGGTCCTCAAAACCAGGCTGGTCACAAGTACCCACCCTCAGCCACAGAGGGTGAATTATCCCTGGATAAGCTCCCTCCAGGCCCCCCATCTCACCAGGTCCTGGACAACTCTTGGAAACACCTCACTCAACAACCTCAGGTGTTACAACAGGGAGTAGCTCCCAGCACCAGCATCAGCCAGAGACCAGGACAAGGGAATGTCTGCCTGGAACCATCCCTCCATGGGCTGACAGGGTCTGACCCTGCAGCTACATAAATGCACATCTGCAACCTTCTCCAGCCTCAGCAACGTGTCTGCAGTCTTTGAGCCCCTGGGAATGGGTCATCCAGCAGCATTTATGCATAAATAGTGTGTGAATATCAAAGGAGGAGCATCAGCTCAGCTCTGCCTGTGACATTGGACAGGTCCCTTTATCCCTAATGCTGTGCCCATCTTCTCAGTTATCAGCTCTTCTTGTTAGATGTGGAAAGTTACCAGCACTCTGGGACTCTGATTTTCACCTGAAATATCTGAAGGCTGCAAAACAGAAATTATGAGCACTAGAATGCTCTGGATTTCATTGAGAATGCTCAGTAAGATCATTTGCTAATTATAACACACCATGCACAGACCTCAATCCAGCCACAACCTTCTGGCTATATCAAGTTTTTAACTGGTGGTTCTGAGCTAAAATCAAGGATGCATTCCAGGCTGTATTTGCATGTGAGAAAATACCCGAATAGGGGAAATCTTATTTATAAACCAAACCATGAAGAACAGAAGAAGAAATTTCCAAGTAGAACACTCTTTATAAAAAGACTTCTCTTCTCTTCTCTTCTCTTCTCTTCTCTTCTCTTTTTTTCTTTTCATCTCTTGTCTTTTTTGTCCCTTGTCTTTCCAACTCTTGTCTTATTTTCTCTTCTTTTTTTCCCCCTTTATTTCTTTCCTTTTCCCTTTCATCTTCAAAATGCTGCACAAAAGACCTTTAAAAAGTGGGTGGAGGAGGAGGGCAGCAAGAGATAGCTCTGAGGTACATTTCAATCTGCATGGTTCAGGAAGGAAGGAATTTTCAATCTCCTCTCTATCATTTTCGATATCATTAATCCCGAACACTCCATTTTCCATGCTCGCCCGCCCAGGCCCGGAGAGTGAGCGACACATAAAGTGACACATATTCATCACTTGGCATTCAGTGCTGTGAAGGCTGTAATATAATATTAGTGTTGTGTTATCACTGTGTCTCTCTCGCCAGCCTGGGCTGCGGCGACGGTAGATGACATGAATCGATCACCTGTGACATTTTTGATTTGGTGTCACTTTCCCCATTTCTGCCATTTGTTTTGGCAGTTAAGAAGTAATTGTGTGACATTAGCACGGAAAGGCTCGCTCTCCCAACCCCTCTGCTCAAGCAGGAAGAAGGGGATGAGTCTCTTTTGTCTTGTTCCATGGGTTCAGAGAGGCTGGCAAGAGAGATGGTATTTGCTGCAATCCCATTCCCAGCTGGCCCCTTAAAGCCAGCAGGGGATGCAGTGTCTGAGCCAGGGATGTCTCCTGCAGAATGCAGGCCAGGGGCTCTCCTGAAGTGGGGAGCACAGTGGGAGAAGGTGGCATTATAAGACACAAACAAGCCATGGGTCCCTGCCCTGCCAGAGGTTTCCCCAGGTGATTTTGGCTGTCAGTTCTCACTGAGGCTGAGACACCAACTCCCCACGGGGCTGCTGCTCAGTGAGGGGCACTAAGAGGATCCCCACTCAGGTCAGGCCTGGGGGCTTTGCTGCACTGCAGTCAGAGCACCTCGTTCCTTCAGCTGCAGGTGTGCTGCCTACAAGGGAATAACACCAGTGCTCAGGGCAGGTAAATCAATCCATTTGCACTGCTGCCCTGGAATCTCCAACCATCACACCTGGATCATCCCAGCATCAGCCCCCCCTCATATGTACTCAGCCATGGGAAGTCACTGGGCACTCAAATGCCATTCCCTGCTCTCTCAAATGTCATGAAGGTGTCAGGCAAAGGCAGAAGAGGAAGGCATAAACCATCAGACTGCTGGGAATGGGCTCCTGAAAACAGGAATATGCTGTGGTTGTCTCTCTAGATTTTAACCAACTAGTTATTAGCTGGGACCACTGCTAAGAGATGAAATGGGGTGACAGTGGGAGGCTTGGCTTTGACATCTGGAAATTCCCAGTGCAGGGAAGAACCATACCTTGGTGCTGAACCAAGTGAGCTGGGCTCACAGCAGCACCTTTACAATGATGGTTTTTAGAAGTTAATCTTTTGCACCAAATCCTTAATTTTTTGTCAGGCAAAACCACATGTGGAGAAGCCACAATGTCAGCCAGTAAAACATTAGAAATCTCGGCATTTTAATGCATTTTGTCACAGCAGGTAGGGTGGATGTTAATACCCACACACCAGGGACCAGAGGCATTTGGTTAATTTAGGAAATGCTCTCCCTGAAGGGAGAATTTTTTGTAATTGTCCTCTGGGAGCTTTCTTATCACTTCTGCTAAAGCAGCTTGCAGTGGCCACCGTGAGAGACAAAACCCTGCTCAGAGCCAGCCACCTGGTCCCAGGTGACATCTTCACGCTGGTGTGCTCCCTGTGCCCTGGGTCCCTCCCTGCTCCCAGGGGAGCCTGGGGCTGCACCGTGCCAATTTCACACTCTGCTGCTTTTCAGCTGCCGGGGCAGGAGCTGAGGGTGGAGGCCAGAGGACACCAAGCGTTGGGGAAACCCCCGGCTGGTCCCCCCACCCCAGGGCTTGGTGACAGTCCCCTCCCCGCAGGAGCCTCCTGCCAGCGGGACCCGTTTGCCCAGGCAGGAGACAAATTGTTCCACGTGTCAATTTTCCATTTAAAATGCAAACTAGATTTGACAGAGTAAACTGAATAAAGATTTGGATCGGATAATCCAGTAAAAGCTAATTACTAAAACAAAATGAGACACTGAGACGCAATCTCCCTCCTCCCCTCTCTAACGAGGTTCATTTGATGAGTTCTCTGCCTCGAGTATTAGCACTTTCTACCAAGAAACACAAGCTATTAACTCCTTTTAACAATTTATGATGTTCAATAAACTGATTAGGAGCCCATGGTACATAATTTAAAACCATTTGGATGTCCTATGGCCATTAAAGAGAAAGCAATGAGTCTGAACAACCCTGCTAATTACAGGTCTTGATGACTCCTGATTAGAAATCCTAATTAGGCGTCCTAACTAAATCTTTTCTTGTTTTTAAATTTATTATCTTCAGCTCCTCACCTTGTTTACCAGATGATTTAGGAAAGTTAAAAACAGACCTTCCCTAAACTAAAAATTCATTAGCCAAGCAGAGAAAGGTTGACAACATCACCAATAAAAATGCCTTAACACAAGCTCCTAAATATTCCGAGTTTGGTTTTATTCTGAAGTGTAAAGCTAGTTACAGAGTTTGGTGGGCTGGCTTCTTTTCTGTCTTTTATTATTCAATTTACTGCATAGTACTGAAAAGCTCCAATAAGCGAAATGTCAAAAATTGCTTTTCATTCTCCCTCTTATTCATCCAATGTGAAGTTTCTCAAGAAGAAAAAAAAAAAAAAATTACTGTTGGTTCAAATGACAAACAATTTTTTCCCTTGGACTTTTGATTTTCTTTTAGAGGTTTATTACTGAATCAAAAATCTGCCATTTGTTTCATATTAATTTTCAGAATCTGTTCCACTGTGATAAAATTATTTGAAAACCTATAATCAAAAGTGTATTTCTAATGCAAACTTTAGGAATAACTGTAATCTGAATTTGGCAGCTCAGTTTTTGTGCCCAGCCTCTCCAAGCCCAACTTTGTGCACTGGGATGATCTGCAGGGAAGGAAGCACCAGTGGAAAGAAGAGCTTGTGCAAACAGAGGTACAATGTAGAAAGAAACCAAAAATGGTTTCATCCTTCCACAAAATCTCATTACAACCTGTTGTTCCAGGATTCTGGGCAAACAGAAAGTCAATGCCACCAAGAAGGGAAAAGCAGAGAACCCAATACCTTTGGAGAGGTTCATTAACAGATAATCCTCTTCCTTCTCAAAAATCTGTCCTTCATTTTTGCTCTAAATTTATCTGCTTTATCTTCTAACCATTGGGCTTTGTTCAGCTTTTGTCTGCTGGATTAAAAAGCTCTCTGCTACCAGAACTCTGCTTCCTGGAAAAGTATTTATAGATGAAAATCAAGTCACCACTTAACCTTCTCTTTGTTAGCTCAAACAGATGAACTTAATCTAGCTGGAACACTTTTATGCAGTAGCAGAATGATGAGTGTGGGTGATGATATCCTCCTTAGCATTCAGGAACAGATCTCTGTGGAGCTTTTCCTAAAAGTTCAAGCTATGGAGTACCAAAGTTAAAAAAAACAGGAACACCAATGGTTTTCCTAGGATGATATTTCCAATGAGCAGAAAATAGCAAGGGTACATCGACATTGCCAGCAAACCAGGGAGCTGGATCCCAGTCCTATCTCCATCCACACTGTGCAAACACAGTGTGGCACCAGGGGTGAGTTTAGCTCATCCTCCTGGGATGGAGAAGCCCAAATTTAGCACAGATGAGGTGCTCTTGCTTAGGTGGTCTGGAGGGACAATGACAAGACAAGGCTTGGCAGCCCTAGGAGATACCCTGTGCTCAGGTCCTAAAAAAACCACTGAAGCTTTAAATTATGTGATAAACACTGGACAATAGGACAGCAAACACAAGATAGCAACTTTTCTGGACTGGTCATTTTCTTCAATTCCTGGCAAGGAATCTGTTGATTGTAGGTACAGATAGATACAAGTGTTCATGGAATCACCACACACAAGCCTTGTGAGTATAAATTTGACAGCCTGATAAAAAGCATAGATCCACCCTCTGGGAAAAGTGTTGATCAATCAAAAATTTTTGCAGTTACTGAAAATTTTGTGCTTACACTTGCATTTTTTCAAAGCAATTGACAGCTGACAAAGTAACAAAATTTTTACTGCACGAACAAAAAGTTTAAAACTGGGAGGAAGTATTTCAAGTTTGAAAAGCAAAAAAAGAAGGTAAGTAAAGGGAGATCGAGAAGAGCTATTTTGGGACAGAAATAGCTGTGAGAAAGGTTATTTGACATTTACAGAAATTTCACGTTGAACGTGCACTGCCTGCACACTAGGCCTGCTGTGAGCCACCCCACATCTCCTTTCCAAAGGAAAATGGTCCTCCTCATGGATCCACATCTCATGGCAAGAAGCAGTAGCCTGTACCTGGTGACAACCAGCAGAATGGCCACCCCAAATGCAGCCCAGGAGAAGGCTGGTCAGAGCCAAAGGACAGTTGTTTGTGCTGGTTTGACGTGTCAGCCCAGAGAGTCTTCATCCCTGCCTTGTAAATACCATCACAGCACAACTGGGAAGGCAAAATCTTCTTTTAGGATATGGTGTTCCATCCTGTACAAAGCCATCACGTGAATTTTAATCTGAAACTTTGCCCTTTAGTTGTTTGACATGAATTTCACTTTCAATAATACTTACTTAGCACGCAAAAGCCATAGGTGTTACTGGCATGATCTCTTTTTTGGGTGATCCACATGGGGAATATGTGACCTTTAACTCTTTTTAATACCCAGCAGAAAGAGGCTGCCTTTCTCTCAGTCAGCTGAGCTCTTCATTTGTTATCTCAATCTGGGATTTAGCAGGATTCAAAGCTGATTAGTTTAGAAAGCATATGGGCGATGAAAGACATTTTATGTAATGGATTTACACGTCCCATTTGGTAAACAAGCAACCACACTGCTCACTCTGAAGAGTTAATATTTTCATGCTTTTTATTTTTAGAGTAGAGTTTTCCCATTGTAGGATATTTTCTCATCCAGGGTGCTGTGGGGCTCCAACCAATCCATCTCTCCAGGCAAAGCAACATCAAAGATATTTTCCTTTCTTTGGTAGCAAGAAACAAACGAGTTTCATTGGGAACAATGTCCAGTTACGAGTCACTGAAATGAAAAATTTCTGTCTTCCCATTTTATCAATTTATTAAGCAATTTGACAAAACTGATATGATTTCCTACTCCCATGTTCCTCCAAATCTATACTTTCTTAGGGAAAAAAAAATAAAAATAAAAAAAAATTCCCCTTGATTTAGATTCTAGGCTTGATGATTGCAATAGAAATAATTCAGTATTGATGGCAAATTGACAAATTCAGTCCTCTTAATCATCTACAAGATGAAGCCCCTTACAATCAGTAAGGCTGGGGCATATTGCTGAAGCAATCCTATTCCTTAGTTCCCAGCCTTGTCCTTTAGCAGGTGTGGGTATGATTTTTGTTCTCTGCAAAACACCGGGGTCAAGGTGACGAGTGCAGAATCACTGAGATGTGTGTGGAACAATTGCTCTTTCAGACAGATGATTTATGAAGTATCTGAATAATGTGGCCATGGGAGCCTGAGAGGAAGGCAAGGAAGCTGGTTAAGAAGCACTTAGCTCCCCTCTCCAGGCCCACATTTGCATCCCATACCCACAGTGGCATTCATCTCACTTGATGGTGGCTGTTGGAAATTTAGGCATTTCATTTAAGACAGTAGTCAAAGCTCCTGCTCAGTCCATGGGGAGATCAGCAGCTGGAGATGATGATTCATTCCTCCTCTATCAGGCACTATCACCTACAGACACCCTACCCCACAGTCCCAGCAAATGCCTGGTTTCTAAACAGACGAGACAAAACCCCAGGTACCCATTAAACCTTGGGCCCACACACATCTGACACCCACATTTCCCTGCAGCTCAGCTCACCATGGTTTATCTGAGATGGGACAGGAGTAGGAGGGCTGACCTCACACCAGGATTGTTCTTTGCCTCTCCCCCAGCCTTCTAACACACCCTGAGACCATCCCCTTCTGAGACACCACTAAGGACAATGGCTCCATGTGCAGGGGGAGGCTGGGGACCAGGGATGTCCCTCAGAGCTGTGTCATGGGACTGGCACTCTTTAATATGACACAGACACAGTGACATTGAGTGCACCCAAGCAAGGTGACACCAAGCTGAGGGGGTGTGGAACTCCTGAAGGATGGGATGTCAGCCAGAGGGACTTGGGCAGACTTGAAAAGTGGACCCAGGGGAAACTGATGGAGTTCAACAACTCCAGGTGCCAGGGGCTGCACCTGAGTCAGGGCAATCCCAGACAGGGGAGAAGGTGTCACTGAGAGCAGCCCTGTGGAAAAGGACTTGGGGGGTTCTCATGGATGAAAAGCTAAACACGATCCAATGATGCATTCTTGCAGCCAAAGATGACAGGACTGTCCCAGCCTTTCTACCTGTCACCGGATGAGGCTGGCATGGAGATATTGACTGTTACTGCCAGGTACTGAAATCACCAGGCTACACCCTTTACCTCTGATTTAAGGGGAAATTGCCCTTGCTATAGCTACTACAAAACAGGAATAATGGCCTTTAATTAGCAATCAGAGCTGAACTCTCTTCTTGCCTGAAAAATGACCACTGTTTTTAATTAGACTCCCAGGGCACTATCCTGCCATCCTGGTCCCCAACTCTACCCCTGCCACAAATACAATACAACAAAAGATCTAAGCAGGTCCCACTCTCTTCATGCAGCTCAACAGCTCTCCCTGTCATATTCTTCATCTCCAACAACTTCTGATTTCTTTTTTT
>VWYP01017935.1:144386-155071 GCA_013400435.1 Pycnonotus jocosus | reverse complement strand
TTTTTTTTTTTTGACATACCTAAGATGAATATTCAAGGTTTTAGCCCAATTTACACATCTGTAATCCGGCAGTGAGAATAAAAGGTTGTCAGACAAAATAAATGTGTGTCTCAAGGTCAGACCAGGTTGAAACCAATAATGGTGCTTAACAGCCTCTGCCATGCTTCTGCAATGATCAGCATTGCTCTAATTGACAAATTAGCTGTCCATATGGGCTCAGAGGCAATCATACATCCATAAATCCCAATAAATACAAACATAATCTGATCTAAGTTGGATCAGCCAAATAAGTTAAAGCAAGATTTAACACCTTAAAGGATTGCATTTAAGGAAAATCACTGTTAGACAAGATTCATGCAGCCATCTGGTCAGAACAGAGGCCACCAGGGCTCATCCCCACTCTGGCTCTCTCTGTCTCCCGCCAGACTGTGTGGAACCACACATGGACCAACTAGCCTGTGCCTGCCAGAGGCCAATGGGATGGGGGTCCCTCCCCCAGAAATTTGCATGGGAGGCTGCTTTTGGGCAGGAGCAGAGCCAGCTGTGGATTGGCTGCTGCTGTCCCCAGCGGGCTGGCAGTGTCCAAGGGTGGCTGGAGCCTGGTGGCTCCATGGGCAGCAGTGTTGGCAGGGGATTAACTGAGGGGAGCAGCAAAACTGGATGAGCATTGAGATTATCTGTGTTTGTTCCCTCTCAGCTGCAGGCAGATGGGGCTGTCCTGCCCTCTGCAGTGGGCTCTGAGGGATGCCCATGTTGTGTTGCTGTAGCCACAACTTCCCGTGATTTCCTGAAAAAGAGATCAGTGCAATCAGCCAGTGTGTGTGTGTGTGTGTGTGTATCCGCCTGTGTTCTTCTCAGCTTCTTCCCCACTTTCCCTTCCCAAAATCTCTTCTGAATCCCTTGGCAATGTCAGCCACTGAGGTCTCCAAGAGATGCTTTTCCTGGACAGCTGGGAAGTTTCTGCAAATTTCTGGAAAACAGGTAGCCTGGTAGAGCAAAAGGATTTTGGAAGTTCTTGCAAGAGAGAGAGGCTGGGGCTGTATTCAACACCCCAGATCCCACACAGGTGAGTGGCACAGCAGCAATCTCACCTCCTAAACAGGCTTCAGAGTTCATGGTGTAACAGGGGTTCCCTGCACTAGTAGGTCCAAGCAGATTCCTAAAGCCCCATCCAGGTCTCTATCCCAGAAGAAGCAAGGCTGCTGGCTACCCTTTGGTAGGACCAAAATGTGTGGTTCCCCTGAAAACTGAGGATGTTGCTGAAGGCATTGAGAAGAACATCAAATCCTTTATGATAAGAAAACCTTTCTGCATACTTAGCCTGGTTGTTCTTTGAAAAACAGCTTGGCTTTTTCCAATGACATCATCAAACTCCCAGTTTTTGTTGCTTTGTCTCTCCCTCTCAGGATAACCTCGTGGTGCTGTCTGTGGCCCTGAAGTGCTGGAGGCTTATTCATAGCCCAGAGGCTTGGAGGGTCTGGCCTCAGGGACAAGATGGAAAAATGGACCTTGAATTCTCCCTGGGGAAAGGTGCAGTAGACTGAGATTGGATGATGTAATCTTTGACTCCTCTCACTGGGAAGAAGGATGGATATTAAAGACAAACAGCTGTAATGAGTTCCTCCACTTGGGTAGGAAATGGAGATGCCAGGGTACACTACACAAGTTGAAACCTTGGCTCTTCTTTGGGCCAGATTCAGCTCCAGTCAGCTTCAGCAGAAGGGAAACATCCCCCATCCACCTCACCTCTTCCTGGGGGCATTTCCTGCCAGTCTGTCCCCTCTCTCATGGGACAACAAAAACTTTGACATTGACTGCTTTGCAGACTTTGGAGTCACTGGACATTAGAAATCCAGGAGGTGGGATGGGAGAGAGAAACACAGAGACATAGATCAAAATAAGAAATAGTGAAGAAAGGGCAACAGGAGGTTCGTGGCTGTAAGTCCGTCCATCAATAAGTCCTGCCCAAACAGCCTTAGGGGCTGAACTTCTTGGTGTCAGCCTCCTGACTTCAATTGACTTTGGACTGGGTTCTGAATTAAGCAGTAAATCACAATGCTCATCCTAGGCACTGGATGGGTGATGCAAGAGTTAGACAGTGATTTATGAGGGATTTGGCCAGCATGCTCACCTTGAAACAGAGCCTTCACCTTTCTGGTCTGTCATGTGAAAAGAAACTGAAGTCTCCAGCTTTGCTGCCAGAATGGTTCTTCAGAGAACTTTATCAGCAAAAAGAGATTATCAGAAAAGTTTGTGGACTGGTGCAGACAGTTTAGGAAGTTCTTTTTTTGCTATGTTGTGCCTGCTGAAGAAAGACTGCCAACTGTCCAATGGGTTAAGTGGAAATTCACTACTGCACTCTGCCACCTTTCCTTTGACATGCACACAGACACCACTGTGTGTTATCAACTCATCAAAATTCATCAAGGTTTACACTATTTCAAACATAAATTCAAATGATTGTACCATTTTTACACCATTTTTTACTTAGGTGTCCTGATTGCAAGCTCATTATTTAAGCCTTTCAAAGAGATGGAAACAAAATTATGTAAGATTCAGGGAATTCCTTGTATTCTTTCTGCTCATAGGTTCCTGGGAAGGCATCTGAAATTTCACTTGTATATCTACAGAGTGGCAGGAAGACACTCAGAGACAGCAAATAAAGGATGTTTGTTCACTGTCTCTTCCAGTTCAAGAAGTAGACATAATCTAATGACATTAACAAACAGGGATCCAAACTAAGCACAGTCAGAGCTCGTAAATACATTAAGGAACTCCACAAGAAGTGATGGTTTGGATGTTAAGATTTTATTCTACTTCAAAATGCAACTAAACAAAATTATGAAGAAAAAAGAGATGTTCTATTCCAAGACACCACTGCTGGCTCTCTAAACAACACAGTGACAGAGAGTATTCTGGAAAAGTGTTCCCTGTTCTTCCACGTGCCCTCCCTTTGGGCAGTTTCAGAAACAGGGTCAATGCTGTTTCCAGCAGGTGTTTGGCCTGATACCATACATCCATTCTGGTGCATTTAGATCCTCTTGTTCCTGGGGGAATCCCACAACAGGGTTGGTTGTTCTGCTGAGGCCCATTCAGTGACAAAAAGTCTCCTCATACGCTTCCAAGGTGCCTGCACACATGGGCTTCTCCTGGATACAGCCACAACTCAACAGCTGCTATTGGGTAACCCTGTAGCTCTCTTCTGTTGCTTACTGCTTGCATCCAATAGGGTCATTCCAGTGCAGCAGCTTCCTATATTTTGCTATTAGATTAAGGGATTATTGATGATGATTCCCTAAGCAAACACAGACTGTGGCTGTCCTAGCAACAGGCTGATAAACCTTGGTTCCATGTTTTAATTCCTCAAATTCCATTAGAAGACATTCTTACAGGTTGAGGCATAATATGTTTGTTTTTCCTGCTCTAATGAGGATTATTAAGTCCAGGGGATGCAGTAAATATGCTTGTCATTAGCAGCCTTTATATATACTTTCCTAGGCTCACTATCAGAAATTTCCTACCCTTTTGATCTTTCAGTCTACAAGAGAAACACTAAGATAAGAAATGAAAAAATAAATCTGTGTTTGTATGTCCAGGCACATATAAAGCTCTTTTCCCTAGACTGTTCTTTTTTCTCTGTTTCCATGTGGGGCAGATTCATTGTCAGATGGAGTTTGAAGGCCTGGACTATGACTCTCATTGACAAAAATGGGCTTTAGCTGAGACTCCCTGAGAATACAAAGAAAGAGAGCTCTGCAATTGGTGGGGTGGAAGATGAGAACAGAAAAAGTAGCAAAGAGACATATGGCAAGGGCACAAAGAGACATACAGAGACAAGACAAAGCTACGGGGTTTGAGCAAGGCTTCAAGCTTGCCTATCATACACATCTCTTATGAAATGACCCATTTAAATTACCCATTAGCTAATCCTCCCAGCCACTTTCAGGCTTTCAATGAGCATTAGGGCAGAGCATTGTATGGAGAGATGAGAAGCCTGGACCTCAGCCCAGGTAGAAATCCCCCTTAAATCACATCAATCTCAGGTTGAACTGAGCCCCTGTGGAACATGGTGGGTATTTTTGTTGATGCAAGAAGGCTTTAGGAAATAACACTGGAAACATCCTCCTGGCAGAAGGGCTCCAAGTCCTTTAATACCATGGGGGAACCCACTAGGATCAGTAGGCAAAACCAGGTTAAAATGCAGCAGCTCTCCACAAAGAATGGCCTTGCTATGAGAGCAGATTTCATTTGGTGGCTGTCACACACATTCACTTCAGCTCAGCCTGTCCCACCCCTGAGCTCCAGTGAGTTACAAATCCAGCTCTCCATGTGCAGGGAAGGGTGGGCAGAAGCCAGATCTACACTGAGCCCAGCTGCAGGCACAGCAAATACTGAGGGATCTCCTGGAAAAGAGGGGGAATGGGACTCTTCCTCATCTTCTTGGTCAGGGTCAGTCCTCTGCACGCATGGACAGCAGCCTGGGGTGCTCACTGCAAACACACCTGCTAAGACAAAGGTTTCTTTGTAGGCCATCTCTATTTTCCTGTCATGGCTTCTGTATTTCTCTTCTGACCACAGAGAAATGGGGAAGGGGCAAGGGACAAGAAAAAATATAAAGCCCATAGGGACTGTAAGTAATAAAAGGCTGTAGCAGATTTGTCACACTATTTCACTTCTTATTAAATTGAATGGTCTCAGTAGAGAGAGACATAAAAGAAAACAGAGATTCAAATACCTCTGAACCTGGAAATACTTAGAGATAGCTCTAATTCTTCATTTATCATTATTATATCTACTAAGGGAAGAGATGTATTTTTTAATTCATATCTCAAAATATTTTTAAATACTTATGTCAAACAAACACACCTGCTTCAAGACAGTTTTGATCTTCTACAACAATCATTTCATATTGTCCCTATTAATCCTATTTTAAAAAGAAAATGTTCCAGAATAAATATTTTATTACAATTTTTTTTGACCTGTGAGTATTGAAACCTATAGGTGCTAGAGCTCTCCGTGCAGCACAGCTGTACTGATTCTCAAGGTTATTTTTTGTGATAGAAGGCCAGAGTTTAACTAAGTAAGAATTAGAAATAGAGGAAATTCTGAGGCTTTTTTAATATATTAAACTCAAAGCCTTTCCCAGAGCTGAGTGTTTCACTTCAGCTGGAATTTGCCTGAACTCATTTCTGGATTTGAAAGTGATTTTAGAAACCAAAGCCTAAGTGGGGAGTGATTTACCAAAGAAAGACTCACTCCTGTGCAATATTCTTAGCAATAAAAAAAACCTATTTTGCTTTCTTTTTAAAATGCCATTAGAAGTCAGATTCCTTATTACTCGTGGTTCCTCTGTGCCCCAAGATCAACCCCAAGCAACCAGCTGTGCTTACAGGCAGCAGGATATTGCTGCATGAGAACCCCGAGAGTGGTATTGCAAAAAAAAAAAAAAAAGGAAAAAAAAAAGGTGATGTACCCCAAAACCCAAACTGATAGTCCTGTGTAAGGTAGCTGACCTTGGGCAAGTAAAATGCAAAAAAATAAACCATATAAAAGCCCCACTGAACCTGAAAAGCAGAGGAGGTAGAGAAAGATCTACAAAACAAATGTGGAAAAACTGTATGGGATTCTCAAAAAATGGTCTCTTTCAACAACCATCACGTTGGTATCAGCTGTAATTTGCCAAAACCTTTTCCACCTGAGTCTTGTGCACACGGAGAGGTGTTGTCACTTCACAAGGTGTTGAGCAAACAAATCAGCCTGATGCTGACTGCAGGGGAGTCGCTGGGGCTGGGAGCGGGTGGATCAGCAGGCAAACGCTGGGCGGATGTGAGCCATCGCCCTTCCCTTGAGAACCAAATAAACAAAGTTTCCTTTATTTACCAAAGGTCTCAAACAAAAGCTTGGTTTTCGTGGCACCGCAGCTGAAAAGAAAATCTTCTGAAATATTTTATTTTTCCACGGGAAAGCACAAGGAATGTGCTTATTTAGCTGAGATAAAATGATAATTCCTAAGAAATCATTGTGGATTAGGGAGCGAAGCGATTAGAGGGAGATGGTATATTTATGAATGTGTGCATAGCCCCGCTGGTTAAAGGGGTATTAATCCCTCTTAGTCTGCAAAAGGACCTTCAGACTGCTCAAGCAAGCAGGGCTTAGGCACTGCAAGCTTCCTAGAAAGTCCTAAATCTTCACATTAGCTCCCTGCGTTTCCTCATCTTAAAGTCTAAGCCGTTTTCTAAAGGATACTTCCATAAACAAGCCCCCTCAGAATCTGCAAGGATTTGGAAATCCGGATTGGGGAAATTTTTTAAATCCAAGGTCCAAGTGGATAGAAGAAGATTAGGTTGCAGTTAAAAAGGCCACCTTTAAAGAGACAGTGCTGTCCTAGATCATTATTTGGGCTGAACTGAAAAAGAAAAAGAAAGAGAGGGGAAAGAAAAGAGGACAAAACGGAAAGAAAGGAAAAAGTGTTGTGTCTGTGATCCAGTTGACTCAGTGTCCTGCATGGCTCCAGAGCCTGTCAGGGGGAGAAAATACATGTGTCTGCCAAAAACAACACTGTATTTGTCATACAGTATTCAAATTACCTATGACTGCTCTGTCAGACCTTCCCCAGGGGGTTCAGTGGGACTCTCTGTCCTCCTTTCTGTGAGGTGTCCCTGGCTGCCACCAAATTGCATCTGGATTTCTCTGCCCAAAGGGGCACAGCACACGTGGCAGTCCACACGTGCAAATTCTTAGGGCATTCCTCAGGGGAACTGGGGGCATCCTACAGGGACAAAATGGGTCATTCTGAATAAGCTTCACGTGTTCACAAGGTGGGTGGCTCATGAGAGACTCATGAGGTTGTCCTGTCTCTTCCTCCCATGAAAGTGCTTTCAACTACAGGCTCTGCTGCAAGGGAGGAGGGACAGTGAATCTGCAGGGGAGCCAAGTTCAGCAGAAGACAATGAACTCTGGCTCCCTCTTCTCACTCTCCAGGACTGATGTCCACCAGATTTCCATGGATTTAACTCACAGTCCTTGTCATTCCACCAGAACAGCCAACGGCAGCATCCTTTTGTCACATTTTCAGGAATCACTCTGAAGGCTGAACTTTCCAGAGCAGCAGTCTACTTACAAGCTTGCCTCCATCCTTTCCCCAAAAAGAAGATTTTGAGTGTTCCCCTCCTGCAAGCAGAGCCCCTGCCTTAAAAAGGACTGTTGTAGGATTTTGTGAGTTTAAGCCCTGACACCTCCTTCTCCCAGACAAAGTTGCAGAGCCATGAAATCTTTAAAGTATTCCAGCATGTCTAGTATCACTTTACAGACAAATGCTAATGAGATCATAAGCAATTGACCAGAAACAAATAAATAATTCAAAATCTACTGCAAGTGTGAAAAGTATTTAAATGCTATTGATAAACTAATCTACAGACTCCATTAGCAATTCAGTCACACAGCACCTGTATTGATCAGAGAATTTAAGCTCACGCACAAAAACAAACCCCAAAAATACAGCAAGCAAAAGCTAGTTTGTTTGGCAGTTCTTTAGCAAGCAACTTCATTAACATTTAGGAGTTTACTCTGTCATTTGCTCTGGGAGTTTTCTTGCCTTGCTGTTTTACAGGCTGCAGTAATAGCCTCAATGCTGTATCTGTGGAGTGATTTTTAGAAAGTTTATGTATTATTCTGTAATGTGGATTAAAATTCACATGCTCATTGCTCCTTTTGAGGCACATACACATTGCTGGGCTAGCCAATGCCACAGGCCTACCCTCCAAAGTCTGCTTTTGGGTTACAGACAGCGTTGCTTCCTGGTGTGCTGGGTTGTTCAGCCTTTTCCCTCACTGCTGGCAGTGGAACATTGAATTTCTTGCCAAAATACCTTGTTTGAGTGGGCCCTACAACATCAGCATGGGCTTGCTGCAGGTCTGTGTGTGGGTCACTCCACACACTGTGGTGGCAGGTGAAGCCCTTGAGAAGGGCTCAGCACATCAGACACATCCACGTGGAGCTGCTCAGGGAACCACATTCCTTCCACCTGTCCCAGGCAGCATGAATTGTCCCATGTGGCACATCACACCCTGTCAGGCCTTCACCTGGCCCTGTGCCCCTTGTTTTCCTCCCTTCCCAGCCATGAGGCAGAGTGAGACTGTCACCTGTCCACCCCAGAGGAGGTGAGGGCTGGGGACCCACCAGCGCTGCAGAGGTGGGGCAGGACAATGAGCACACCTTCCAGTGGAGGGGTCTCTTTCTTCCCCCCTTTCCCAATTGCCCAACACACCAATGTCTTCAACTCAAGGAGCATTTTGCAGTGTCGGCTTCATTCCTGAAGATGTGGTTGAAGGCTGGAAAAAAGCACCAGGCTCAGCAGTGGTCCTGACAGATGATATTTGCAGCTAGGTCTCCATCTCCTCAATCCACCCTTAGGCTCAGCCAGACCTGCCAAAGCTCCCTTCTTTGCTCTTTCCCGCTGTCACCCAGCAGCCTGCATCAGGGCAATTACCAAAACAAATCAATCTTCTCTTGACAGTTCATTTACACTGAATTAATTTGGAATTAGAAACTGTTATTGCAATTGGCAGCTCCTGATATTCCCAATACAACGCTGCATCTGCAGGGAAAACAACTCTAGACCCCGGCGTTTGAATTAAAAAGGACAGTTCTTCTTGATTGAGATATAAAACCAGAAAGGATTTTTTTTCTTTTTTTTCTTTTTTTTTTTCCTCCACTCCAAGTTCTTGTTAGTTTTAGGCTGCTGGCAGCAAATCCGGATCTGCAGTGTCCTAAATAAAACTCTCCTTATGGTGGCACAATTTTTCTCACTCAGAGCAGTATTTTTGATACTGCTGCATAGGGATAAGACACCTGAGTTTTAATTTGCACCTTCTGTGTCACGTTGGAGCCTGCAGTGCAGGGGCACATTGGGAGAGGCAGTCTGAGCAATCTGGTGCCCATTTCACAGGTGAAGAAACCAAGACACAGAGAGATTGAGAGGTGAATTTGCCAGATCTGGTTTTCCTCTCAGACTTGCAATCTGAGATGCACCCAGGATATTAAAATATCCTGCCTTCCTTCTTAAAAAACCACCAAACCAAACCAAATTTTTTAAAAAATAAAAAAACCAAAAACACCCCAACAACAACAACAACAAAAACCCCAACACAAAACCAAAACAAAAACAAAAAAACCAAAAAACCCCCCCAAAAACAAAAAAAACCAAAAAACCCCCCAAAACCCCATAGAACCACAAAACACCCAGCCAAACCAAAACCAGCTCCACACAAACAAAAAAAACCTCCCCAAGCCTCACATTTTGTAAAAAAATATTAAGCTTTCAAGTAAATATTTTAGAATCCAAGGGCTGATCCCACAACATCACGTTACACTCTCCCATGTTACACCCCCTCAAGGTATTTATTTACACCCCTGTCTGAGGGGATTTCACCCAATATCTCTCACCTACAGACACTCATGTACTCAGCTCTAGGATAACCTTAACTCTGGGATTTGTTTTAAATTTTAGTCAGCCCTGAAGCAGTCAGACAGCTGGACTAAATGGTCATTGTAGGTCCCTTCCAAGTGAAATATTCTTTCTCTAACATACAGCACTTCCTAAAACTGTTTACCAATTTGCTGGACCAGAGCAAAGACACACAAATAAAGAGGGTAAAGATGGCAGCCACAAGGATTTCTACCACCCTCTCTGATCTCTATCACCACCACCACTGCCTGGACTCTGTTTGGGTCTTTGGGAGCTCTCGTTGGCTGGACTTTATGGGAGAGGAAGGCTGAGAACACCCCAAGGACCAGATAAGGGGCACTGAGCTGCTCAGCCAAGGCAGGACAGGGGTGCTCCCAGGAGCAACCCATCTCTCAGCACCTGGGAATTTTAGCATTGCAAACCAGCACACCAAAAAGATTTAAGGGGCACCCAAGGTCAAGCAGGAGCTGGGTAGGGGTTTGGAGGCTTTACAGCTGGACTGAAGGGCTTAACATGGTAATTGTGAACCTATGTCCCTTCGTGGCTCTAATCCCTGATCTGTTTCCTGCTCCACCTTTGCTAGGGCTGGGCATGCACCAGATTTCTTGGTTTCAGTGGGTTATTCTGTAATTCCAGGATGTTCCTCTGCTCTGAAGTAGAGCTGGAAAGTGTCCCATGAAGGGAAAGGAGGAGGAGATATAACTGTGTGGGGTTTCATGTGTTGGTTGCTGCTGCCTTATGTTGCCTTATCCCACAGCACATGGGGTGAATGGGATATATCCTTAACAAATATCCTACATCCATCCCTCTTGCACAAAAATCTGTGCTGTCCCCCAATAGTTCCTCCACCCTGTCAATCATGGGCTTGTGGACCAGGAGACACAGATCATCAGCACCCTCCCTGTACAAATTAAACCTGTATCCTTGTATAGTTTATCCCTGATAAAATTCCATTTTATCCTTCTTGCTTGCTGCCACACAAATCACCAGGGTGAATGCTTGTGCCTTGTCTGGATTCCTTCAGATCTTTCTGGAACATAAAATCAAAATGGAAGTAAACAAAAAGTTAAATGGGAATATCCAGTGCTGAAACCTGTTCATTTTTATGGGGATGAAGTACATGAGCAGGCAAGCAGCAAGGCATCAGAAATTCAGACAACTAAATTTCTGTCCCTATTGGAGACCCATAAATTGGCCAAAAAAAAAAAAAAAAAAAAAA
>VWYP01017935.1:107124-144300 GCA_013400435.1 Pycnonotus jocosus | reverse complement strand
AAAGGAAAAAAAAAAAAAAAGAAAGAAAAAAAAAGAAAAAAAAGGACCTACCAAAAAAATCCCTTCCAAATTTTCTGATAATCCTGCCCCCAGTGGGATTTTTTCACTGAATCTCAGTTGGAGGAACCAGCCTCAAGGATGTTTGTGTGGATGCTGCCACCACAGGCTGCACACACAGGTGCTGACAGCTCTCTTTGAGGGCTCCTCTGCCATGCTCAGCCCAACTGGCCCTGCTGCAGATCTGGGATAGCACAGGAATGAATTTCACCCCTGGAAGCATCAGCAGCCCAGCGCAGCCCATCCCAGCGTGCACACACAGCCCTGATAGCACCCTGCCAAACCCTGCAGGTCCATGTGTTTACTCCAGGTGGGAAAGGAGGGCAGGATCAAGCCCCAGGAGCCTACAGAGACATCCAGCAACATCTCCCTGTGCTTTGGGAGCTCACAGGCAGCCCGGCCTTTTGTGCCAGCATCCAAGAGCTCAGAAACACATGGCAAATTTGGGTGAGGGGCTCATGCCCCAGCTGCAGGATACCCTGAATTAAACATCTGCATGTGCCAGAGCAGCTTCCTGGGGTGCTGCACTCGCAGGTCTTTGTTGGGACCTGAGCACTCACATCTCAGCAGATGCCTGAACGCTGTCTTTAACAGGGATGCTTTGCTGAATAGGTGGAAAAGGCTCGGCTTTACACCGGCAGAGGATCTGGCCCACAGGCTATCAGGCATATGGCTATCACAACAATGCCGAATTAAGCTATTTAAATTGCCTGTGGAATGCCACAGGGTCCACTGTAGTTTTTGCCTTTTTTTTTTTCTTTTTTTTTCCTCCCCTTGGTAAAAGTCCTCTTTGTTATTATTCTGATGACCAACTTGGGCTGCTTTGCTTTGTCATTTTTAGTCAGTCCACAAATTCCCTGAGCTATACAATTTATGGTTTTATCACCAGTTCCTAAGCTTTTCTACCCCGTCTCTCCTGCATCTCAAATACTTCTCCCCTTTAAATAAACCTGCTTCATTTTTTTTTTCATAACTTTCCAAAGCAGATAAAAAATTCTTGAATTTCTGAAACATGCAAACTGATCACTGTGGCATTAAGAAATCTTAAGAAGACTTATTTTAAGGGGTTTTATTAGGGAAATTCCTGCTCTTTAAGATATCTGTACGGTTGTCAAAAGCAGTCACTTTTGCAGATGTTGGGGCTTTTCTTACACTAATCTCCGAGGAAAGCCTGAGCCTCAGAGATCACTTAGCAATTTTTAGATTTAAGGAGATGAGAAGAAAAAGCCAGGGAGCTGGTCCCTCTTAGGGTCAAGTCTTATTTGAATTCAGAGATCTCTTCGTCTAACATGCAACAGTGTCGTTAAGATGACGGCTAATTAATGCAAGATGACTTTGAGATTGCATTGAAAAAAAGGGGAAAAAAAATAAAAAGGACAAAGAAAAAGTGTAACCTAAAGAAAACCAAGCCTGGCCCCTCCCTGAGGAGAAGCAATGCCACAAAAACTCTGTTTCCACTGGGTCACCAGTATCACCCATCAATAAAGCTGAAAGCCAGCAAAAACTCGTCCTTCCTTACCCAGATCAAGACTGGGCTGGGTGTAAAATGTTTTTTGATGTGCCTCAGCTCTCAGCTATTTCTCCCTGGCCAGGCTGCTATCTGTCCATCAATCACAGTAATGCCACCCTTCATTTTTGTCCCTCAGTGTAAAGGAATTAGGTAACCGTACTTATTTAGGATCTCTATTGGTTCTGTATTTGTAATTTGTCAAGTCTCTAACACCTTTTTAAGCTTGAAGAGCACTAAGCCAGATCTGTTCTTCTCTAATCACATCAGCTTATTTCTGATTTCCAGAAATTACAAGGAGCACAGGCAGGGGAAAGGCCAGGGTCTGGTGTAAACACACACTGCAGAGCTGTCCCTGTCCCCCTCACTGCCACCAAACCCTCCCTCGCTCCATCGGGAGGCACCAGCCTCCAGTGGGAACCACCCTGGGGAAGAGCAGGCAGCACCTTGCCCCTCGGATCAAAAGCCATATCCAATGTACTTGATACTCGAGGCACTTGGGAATATCTGCTCCCAACCCAATCCCTGCAAGCAGATGAGCTGCTCAGACTGTCAGATAGCTTACTAACCCCAGCCTCCTCCTCCTCTTCTTTTTTTTTTTTTTTTCTCCTTTTTAAAGCAACACAGATTAGAGGAAGCGTGTTTCCATGTGGTATCCATTTGCAAATTAGCCACAGTTCTCTAACATTAGTGTTATTAGGCATTTAACTCCTGCCTTTTCCTCTTTTCTTCTTATCCTATCCAATCCAGCTGTTTAAAACAGAGCAATAATACATCGTGCACACACTAATTGTATGTATGGATACACAACATTCAAAACCAACCCCAAACTGTGCCCAAATGTATATTTCTCCCTGTCTCAAAAGTCCTTTAATATCTGATTAATGTCTATTTTACTCCTTCCCCCCAGAGTATTTAGTGTGTGCCTGTATAAATCTGCATATATTTTGCAGATCCAGTGGAAAAACTGGGAAAAGCTCCGTTAGTTTAACTGAGGAGACTCACTCAGAGGAGCCAGGTCAGATGATGGGAGGAGTTCCAAAGGCAGTGAAGTGGCCATGTCTGGGGCATAGTGTAAGAATTAATGAATTAATTATAATCAATAAGCATAATTAATTAATTAATAATAATGAATGAATTTTATGCTGTGAAGTTAACACATGCATTTTTCTTTCATTTGGAGCAGTGCAGGATTCCTGGCATGGCTGCAGCTGTGGCACATTTGGTAGCAGTGATTTCCTGGGTCAGCCCTGCTACAGCCTGGTGGATTTTGTGTGGAGAGTGACCCCCTTCTGCATGACCCAATGATTTGATGGGGAGGTGAAGAGCACTCAGATGGGTGTGCTGACATGTGAAGTGACACACATTTGTGAGTCTGCAGTGCACTGATGATTGTAAGGATTTGGATTTTCTGGGGAGGCCACTGCCTTCAGCATAGATCACAACAAAGATCTTTGCGCTATTGATATTTTCAGCCTCCCTTAAGTATTTGTTCCCTTTGATATTCCTGGTCAGATTCTCTTCTGTCTTAGTTTGGAAAGGCCTGATCCAGTGCTCCTGGATCAGAGGAGAGAGAAAAGCTTCTCAGGACCACCCTGGGCACTCACATCTCCAGTGTTCTGCTCAGCCACTCTGCCAGTTTGTGCTACTGAGAAAAGAGTGGCCACATCAAAAACTCCTTGCTCAGTTTGACCAGAATCTACCTCAGCCCAGACTGTGAAAAAACTCAACTCAATGGCACGTGCTCACAGAGAGACATTTGCAGAAATTTGGCGTAAAAAAGCAGATCAGGTGTGAATCCATGCTTGGGATGGGAATGTGAAAATAAGCTGAGTCTCTGTTTAACATGACTGGTAATAATTACCAGTCATCCAATAACAAGCCAGTGTTTAGTGTGAACTCCTTACATAACCAAAAATTCTTGGTTGATCTGAGGTTTTTTACTCTTATATCATTGTGATAGTTTTAAAAGCTTGTCAAAAGGGGGGGGGGCTTTGGAGTCACCAGTGCTGGGAATTTGGATGCCCCCATGATAAATACTAAGTGATCACACCACACCATCTTTACTGCTGCTGCTGGATCTGACTTCACTGCACTACAGTGTAGCTTCACATTCCCTTTGTTTTATGAGTGCAGACACTGCTGAACTTCCTGCCCTTCCCATAGAAACCTGCTGATCAACAGAGGATTGGGGTTTTTTAATCATGAGTAAACAGATATTCAAAACTGATTGAATATGAAAGAAGGAAAAATCCTAGGAGCTGTTGACGAAAGGGTTCAGCTTTTGAAATAAAACCGTCATCAGTCTTAATTATCCCTGGTGTTGTCTGTAGGAAAATCTTCATAACACTTCCATATTCTTCAAACTCTTTCTCCTTTGCCACTGAAGATGAGAGATGAATAAAAATAAGATGAAATTTTGTAATCTGTAGCTTCCTTAGAGGAGAGATGGCACCTTGAAGGAGATATGAGGTCAGTGTTATCATATAAGAGAAGGTTTGGAAGACTAAAATGAGCTCAGCTCTGGACAGAGTACAACTGATGAAGAAAAAACTTTGACCCCAGAAAGATGGTGTGTTTGCATGTAAAACCATTCTCCACACAAACTGCTGCTCCACCTGTTCAATGCAATTTCACACATTGCTAGATCTAATCCTACAGCAATAAATTAGAGAAAACATCTCCAAAATTCTATTACCAGCAAACCCTTATCTAGGGTCTCCACTGAGGTTACTCAGTGCATCAATAAAGTTTGAGGTGAAATAAGTTATTTTGGGTATCTATCCTCTTGTGGATGACTCCAGGGGCATTTTCCATCCCACATCATCCCCATGGCTGTATAAGGCTGGGTTATTGACACTGTGGAGGCCACTGGGGAACAGCAGCCAGCTGCAAACACTCCCATTTTTTTCAGTTGGGTTCTTCACAGCAAGTGCAGGATCACTTTAGCCATAACTGATTTTTTAAGCTAGTTTAGATACTTTCTTACTTGTTTCTTGGCTGTACTTGGCACACACAAGATAGATAAACTCATTTTTACACAAAGGCAAGCCAGGATCTCTCTGTATTCATCTAACTCCCTGGCAGGAGGCTCTAAAATAAATACAGATGTTCAACCAGCATTGGCAGTCTTTAATTCCATACAAAGAAATTTCACTGTTGCCCTTTTCCACTTTCTTGTGCTATACCCCAGAGAGACAAAGTCTGATTGTTTTCAGTGACACATTATATCTGGCTGTTGTTATTCTGCAGGCATTTCTTCCAAGGGCAGCACAAACCCTTCACTGACCTGTATGGTCAGGCTCCAGAACACTGACCATCAGTAGAAGAAACCTCCACCAGCTCATGGGTCCTTTTCTTCCACGACTGAAATCCTGGGAAAAAAAAATCTGCCTTTGTGTCCCCACAACCTTTCTGCCAAAAGTCTCAATCAGCTTTTTAATACAGGGCAAGGACCAGTCTAAGAATTACCCTCAGAACTCCCAAATACCTTGACCACTTATAACTGCTTCTAGACTGACTTAAAATCTTTAGACTTTTAATAAGATAATAAAAACAGAGAAAACAAACCACCGGAGGTGAGAGAGGTGGAGGGTGCTGGAAGGTGATTTTACCTGTCACTGCACCAAGCTGGATGTTGATGAAGCTAAAGCCATACAGAACACCTGATAGATGTACAGAGATAAAATGAGAGAGGAGAGAACACAATGCTGTCAGTTCATCTCTGAGCCAGGATAAATATTATCAGACTACTGTGAAAAATCCCAGAGAGGGATTACAACCAGAGATTCCTTAGAAGAAGAACGGGTGAAAAAAAGAAAAGAGAGAGATAAATGGGCGCCTTTCTGAATGCTCTGAAGGCAGCGAGTATCACTTTCTCTCAACACATTGTCAAGCTCTTTCACAGAGCAAACAGGTCTTTCATTTCACAGCCTCTTCTCCCTGCTCGAGGGCCATGGGTAGATCCTGGAAAGAAAGAGGATTTTGGAAACTTGTCAAGTGGCGGGAGGGGTTTTCAATTGGTGTTTGAAAAAGGACTCAGTGAAACCCGATCTGGTGTTATCACAAGCACCACTTTCCTTTCCATCCCCTGCGCTGCGGTTTGCTTTCCCTCAAGACCTGGCATCAAAGGGAAGTTCAGGAGAAGTATGTGGGGGGACAGCCTCAGGTGTTAACACAGCATCTGTAAAGGAGTGAACGAGACCTCAGGGGCTGAGGGCACAGATGATGCACCCCAGCAGCTCCAAAAGGCTTTAGCAGGGCCAGGTCTTTGCCCAAGGACAGCTGTGTCCTGGTCCAGGAAAACCTCAGCTGGAAGTCCATGCTCCAGCCTAAACAGCTCCCAGACTCCAGCCCTGACTTTAGAGCTCTGCTTTTGTCATTTCTGCAGTGAAAGCTGCTCCCCTCTTTGCCTTGCTGCAGTTCTCCACCCTCTGTGGGCTGGGAGCTGAGAAATCAAATGGCTACAGGTTAAAATTAACCCTTCTCCACAACCTTGAATTATTATTAACCTCGATTGTGTCATGATGGGGGAGAAAAATACAGGTGAGTAGGAGAGGACAGTGCTCTCACACTGCAGGATAATTCCACGACTACACAACCAAAAATACAGAATTTTTCATCAAAGCAGCAAACAGAGACCAGTTGAACATCCAGGAGGTTTATTAGTATTTGAGCCAGCTACCAACAGAGCACAGAACAGTATCTGTCTAAGAAACCGTTTTAGTGACAGGGTTTTCTTATCTCTGGAAAAGAAATTATCAATGAGGAAGTAATAAAGATAAAATGAACTAGCAAAAAAACCCCCAGAAAATATCTGTTCACCATTTCTCCTTCTAGAAGAACTGGAAGGCAGCAGCTGAAACTTGCAGACCAGCTGGAAAAGGAAAAATAGTTTTTCACACAAAGGCTGTTTAATCTGTAGAGCTTTCCCACCACTGGATGTTGTGAATGATCAAAGGCAAACGGAGAAATTAATCAAGGAAAGAAATTAATATTGGTTACATTGGAAAGTCCCTCAGCCACACATCTGGGGCTTGGGAGGCTGTTCTGGTGAAAGATCACTGTGAGTCTGTGGTGTGACATTCCTTCACCAGTGTTCACTGCTGGCCACAGCTGCAGACAGGATGCTGAGAGAGATCAGCCCTTGCAGAGAGATTGGCTGCATTTACTGGCCTTTGAAATGACATGGGGAAATGTCACTGTCATTTGCCCCAGCACTAATAGATAACACATTCCTGTTCACTGCCCTGCCAGAGTCCAGATTCCTCAGCAATCATTTGGGGTGATACTAAAACTACCATGTCTGTTTTCAGCTCAGTAGTGAAGCCAGGGATGGCCAGCCAGAGCCCAACTCCCATATCCTCCAAATCCAGGATGGGCAATGCACTTCCCACTGATAAATTAAGATCTGGGCTTCCCACAGCCTCTGTGCTCACACTGATTGTTAATCTGAGCAAAGACCCAGGGCTGATTTTCATAAGTGCTGAGTACAGACAGCCCCGACTTAAGCCAAAAGGAGCTGTGAGCCTTCAGCATCCAAGGCAACGAGGCTGAACCGGCAAAATCTCCTCTGCTCAGAAACTCTGTGCTACTACAGAGTCAGCTCCCAGCGACCTGCTGCCTGGCTGTGACTGGGGAGCTGGGCTGGGCACAGAGCAGGTGCTGGGGATGGGGTGGGCATGCTCCAGGACTGTGCCACCTTCCTCTGAAAGTGCTGGCAATGCAAAGCTGGTAAATTCTGTTCCAGCCAGCACCTTGGGAAAGAGGCTGCTTAGCACAGGAGGGCTTGTGGGGCTGTGGGGACTTGCTGTGGGACCTCAGCCTCACATCTAGGGAGGATTATTGTCAGGGTAACACGATGGAAGTGTTCCCCATGAGTAAGAAAGGAAATATCTCCCTTCCAGTTTGTTTAGCCCTGGACTCTGTACAGCGTTAACCCCACAACACACGGTTTTTCTCCCTTGCCTCCAAGCCCCACTCACACTCCTCCCAGCAAGGAGGGCTGATGGGTGCTTTGTAAAAATCCCCTCCTTCTGTATTTACTTCCTAACCCAAATGCCAGGAGACAGTCGACAGCTGGCTTAAATCTCTTCAGCTCAGGAGATCAGCCCCGAGTCCCCCCCACCCACCCTCCCGCCGCCTTTTCTAATAAAAATTAATTTATTATGATCCAGAGAGTTGAAATTAATCTGCCTCCGGAGAGGCTGTGTCTGGCGAGGCCCAGGGAGGAGCAAGCAGAGGGCTCCGGAGGGCACATTAACAGTATTGTTGTGCTTAATGTTGTGTAGCAGCAACATCTGCTAATTTAATGCACGAGCAGCCAGCTGCCTCCGACAGCTCCTAACAAGGAGTGGGCAGTGGGGAGAGGGGAGGCAAGGGAAGCTTAGCAGGAGGGTGAAGGTATGAGGGGCTGGGCTGCTCTCCAAATTCCCTCTCCAGATGCTGTGTAATGGCAGCATTAGCTGGTTAAATCCTTGGGGACCACCCCAGCACGTTTCAGTTGGGATGGAGGTGACATCCAAGCTCTGCAAAGAGTGCAGTGAAGGGGTCACTGGTGGCTTTAAAGCCTGGTTTCACCCTTCATTTGTTGGGACAAACAGAGGAAGAAGTGAAACAAGTTCTCTGCTTAATCCAGACATGCCCAGAGCAAATGGAGTGAGGGATGGACATCAAGCCAAAACAACGTGGAGATGGTGTAAGGAAAATCACACCTGTACCGAGCCTGGTGCTATTCTCAAGTGGTTCATCCGAGCAGTGGGCTCTTGAGAGCCACTTTTGCAAAAGTTCTTCTTCTTCTGCCAAATGGAAGAAGCTTAAGAAGGAAAAAAATAATCCCAACCCTCAGACGACAGGAACGGATTCGCGCTTCTGGGGCCATAATCAATGTAAAGCTGTTCAGCAGCGTCATGGCAGCGGTGTCGTCACACGGGATTGGGGTGGCTGGCAGGTCCCTGAGCTGGGCACAGTGCATCTGCATAAATAAATAGATATGGAAATTCCCTGGGTGCTCATGGACCCTGCTCAACACAGGCAAGGACCTCAGAGGTCTCAGACTGGCCGATAGCTCAGAGGTTTGGGCAGGACCCAGGACTGAAGCAAGGAGAGCCCCAAGCTGCAAATTTCAACATGCTGGCCCTGAAATGAGCAGAGAGGAGTTTTTCACACATTATGGCAGTGGGAAAAGGCTGCAAATTTCAATTTCAGGTCTTGCTGGGGTTGTAAGAAAAGGCAGAGGGGAGTTTTTGAATCCTCCTGTACAAAGGGCTGCTCTGAGTCCATGTTCCTTCCCTAATCACACCCAGTGTTACCTGTGTCCATTTCACATCTCCATCATCAAGGAAAGGCCCAAGGCCTGACTACATCCCCCCCATCACCAGAGAATCCAGCACACACAGGAAAGCATTGGTCATTGGGGAAGAAGCCAAGGGTGGACAGCAACTCTGACTTCCACAGAGAAACAGAGAAATCCATAGGGGTTTGACAACCAGGAGTGATCAAGCCATGACATGTTCTCTGATAAAAGGTGTAGTCACAGCAGAGACCTGGATAGGCTCTGACCCTCAAAAGAGGAGGTGACCACTCACAGCTGCGTGCTATGTTGTGGAGGAAGAATCAGATTCATGTCCAGTGCCTGACATAGGAAATAGCCAGTGGTAACTCCATGAGAAGAGTGGCTGTGAGACCCCAAACACTCAGACTGCTCGTACCCATATGGTCAACCCCTATAGGAATATGAGGTTCTTGGTCCTAAACTTCTGGGACACCCCCATGACCCTTGGGCTGGAGAAATTCAGGGCCATGACAGATCCTGTCTCCAGGCAAACCAAGGGCAACACAAACAGAATGGGAAGAGATACTGCATTGGGATAAAAGAATGTGGTAAACCTCTTAGGGAAGGGAATGAAATGATTTTTTCTCAAATAACCAACATAAGGATTTGAAAATGAACATCTCTTAGTATTAATTTAATTAAAGCAGCATGCTGCCGTTACTTATAAAGCTAGAAGAATCAGTCTGTTTAATGGGTTCTCAGCTAATCAAAAATTAATTAAGCGTTTAGTGGGGATTCCAAATCCCTGAATTGGATTTAAAGAAGCCTGTTTCCATGTCTTTTTCAAGTGTTGCTTGTTTTACTATAACAGGAGACGTGTTTGATTGTGCAGACCTCCCATTATCCCTGGCTTGCAGGTGATCAGCCTTGAAATTCATTCTTGTTAGTTGATAGCTGCTCCGTTCCCCGAAATGACTGTGACAGAGCATCACTAAGTCTCTGCCAGCCCTAAAAGAGGGCTCAGAGCTTTCCTTTGAGCATTGTGCCATGTGTCTCCTCGCCAGTTCACAGGTGATAAAGAATGAAGAGCAGAGCAGGGCTGAGAAGGGGGAATCTCCCCCTTATTTCTGAGGTTTCTTGGTTATGTGGTGGGGAGTGGCAGTGCATTAAATGGTTTCTCTCCCTCCACAGCTCTGCTTGCAGATATCCTACTGCCTTTGCCCTCAGTAAATATCACCTACTGCAGCCTCCTCCCCTCTCTCAAACCCTTTCCAGCACTCTGCAAGGCAACACCCAGCACTGAGTGATGGAGACCATTCCCTCATAGGCAGCAGCCACCACGGCCCAGGCCTGAGCTGGATGAGGACATCTTCCAGCAGCAACGTGTTTCAGGAATTCTCTATACCCACACCCATTTCTCCTGCCCCTTTCTTCACCACCGTGTTGCTAATTCTGTCTCGATGCACAAAACACCCTCAGGGAGCAGATATGCCTGGAAAACGCCCTGTCCATTGAGAGGCAGAAAACAAAAATAAAACCTGTTTTAACTGCTAACAGTTCTCCAATCCCTTTGGCAGTGAGAACAGCGAGGTGGGCAGGCAGGCCCGGGGAGGGAAGGTTGGTGCACAGGGAGATGTGGTGTTGCTGGTGCTGCAATCACTGCTCATCAAATGCTCCCTGCAATGGAAACCACGGCCTGAGCCTGCAGCTGGAGACAGCTCGATTTGCCTTTCATCTCTGGAGATCCCTTTTTTTAGCTATTCAGCATGCTGACAATGTAAATAATACCAATAATATTTTTTTAAAAGCCAAAAAAAAAATAAAAAAGCATCAAGTGTCAGGCAGGATGCAAAATTTTTCTGCCTCTTTTTTTGGATGGGGGGTAAGGGGTGGAAACTTAGTAATGCTCTACCTGAACCCCTTAAAGCACAACATCTTTGAAGTAGCAAACTGGCAAATACACTCAATCAATTATAAATGAAATAATCTTCTTAAAATATTAGAGATTTGGGTGCTAAGCAATACTGGAAGATTACGGAGAGAAAATCAGTTTTAGAGCTTCCTAAAGTGACAGAAAGAGAATAATCGGAAGAAATGGTGAGAAGTTTAAAACGATTATGTAGATTTGTGTCAGTGAAAATGTCCCAGCAATCCTTAGCCGATCTCTCGTACGCTGGAAATAGATTACGTTCAATCCTTTCTTAAAGGGGTAGGTTTCTTTCAAGTGTGGGGGTGGTTTAATTTCTATTTTTTTTTTTTTTTAACTTCTCTAAGCACCTTTGTGTTATTTTTAACCTTCAAATGAGGCTGGACCCAAGGGCAGGTCTGTGTTTCTTTGCAGTGCTGGAGGTGTATGCACTGGAGCAGGAGTTGGGGTGCTCTGGTGGGTATGGGGGGCCCTGTCCTCACCCTCCAGCTTTACACCCCTCATGGAGCAGCCACCAACTGGAAAGAGACATCAAGCCTCAGATATCCACAGGAGCAGGGCACTCAGTCCTCACTCTGCTTGAACCACTCAGATACAGAGAGTTTTCATTAAAGCAATTTCCAACGGGGAAAACCATCCTTTCAGGGAAAAAAATATCCCTTGGAAAGGCTGAGGAACCCAAGTTTTTGAGCAAAATTCACTCCCAGCCTTCCCTGTGGCACATTTTCAAAACAAGAGAGAGGCAACCTAGGAAGGGAACCTATTTTCAGAAGGGGCAGTCTGTTTGGGAGGAGCCTGGTTTTGGTACAAACAGGTTATGGAGAGTCTGCACTCATTTCCTTTTGTTGCTGTTGAGATTAAAATCCCACCTGATCCTTGACTAGCTCTGCATTTCACATTTACACCTTAGTGCAGATTGTTGGGGTAAACTCTCCACACAGACCTACACTTTTTACACAACCTCCAGATATATCCCCAGCAGAAAGGACTGCACAACCTGGAAAACAGCTTTTCCACACAATCACTCCCTTTGGTTTCATGAGATTGCTGGAGTTTGAAATACAAACCATGGAGACCTGGTGCCCTCAGGTGAGGTGCTGGCACACAGGGGAAGGAAACTCCCAGAGCCAAGAGAGGAAGGCAAGAGTCCATTAATCCCCCAGGATTTCAGTGCTGGTGTTTGCAGTCAGGAGAAACAGAATAATTCAGAGGGAGAAACTAAAATAGGAGAAAAAGGCACGTCAACGTCAGGGCTGCTTTTAAAGATGGTGCAATTAAACCGAGGGGTTGGTGAGAACTGTTGTTAATTGATAGCAAAGGAGAGGAAGCTGTCTCCAGGGAGAAGCAGATAATGTAGGTAATCTTCAGAGAGGATTTGCCTAAGGAGGTTTGGGAATGGAAATTCCTGGAGTCAAGTCGGGGTGGAAGAGGAAGATGAAATCTGGTTTGTCAACAGCCGTCAAGGAGATGCGGACCCACCAAAAATCAGCCAGGCTCTCTAAGATAACACTGCTGCCTTCACTTAGGAACCACAAATCAGTTCATCTCCTGAGTCATAGGTGTTTTCAGTAGAGAAAAAAAGCTTTTTTTAGTTTCTAAATCAGATAATTTCAATAGCAAAAAAATTCCCTTTTTTTTTTGACAATGTGAATTTTTTCTACCAGAGCAAGAAAAGATCTTTTTTCTCTTGTTTGGGTCTCCTCACCCCGCTGTCATTTCCGTATTGGTTTCCCTACCTTTTTTGCTCTTGGTTCTTCTTTTCCTGAGGGCCAAAGTGAAAAAAGAAAACAAAGATAGGCAGAAAAGGATTTCCAGGTGAAAACCTTTCTTAAAGATTCTTGCAAAATGTCAAAATGAAAAAATTCCCTAAAACTTCTTAAAAAAAAATTGAATACAAAACATGGGATTCCTTAAAGGCCCTATTTTTCAGCATCTCTGAGTACTGGAAGTGTTTTTCCTTGGGTTTGGAGGAATTTGGGGGTTATCCCAAGTTATGGCCACCCTCTGTGCTGCTCACCCCCTATAAACCCATGGCTGCTTTGGCCTCATCATCTACAGCAGCTTTCCCAGAACACCTTCCTCTAATCCCAACCCTCCCTGGGGATTCAGACAGTCAGAAACAGCATCCCTTACCTGCCTCTGATGGAGAGGGTAGGCAGAATTAGCTAATGTTTGTAAAGCTCTTAGCAGATGACAGCGCTGTTGTGTGGTGCTACACCCACACTATAGCTGGATGCGGCTTGATAGTCAGGCATGGAATCAATTTTTGAATAATGGATATTAAAAACGTCAACTCTGACACCCAGCCATAATGCCTGCCGTGCGCTGAGTGCCTGTGTATTGTTTCACACACTTAATATACAGTGGAGGCACTGTAATTACTCCCTGCTAATCCCCACACTTCCTAATCTGCCCGCGTGAAACCTGGCTGCCTCTTCCCACCTCTGCGCAAAGATCTCAGAGCACAAGCTGCACCTAGCTGTCACTGTGCTTAAGACACCTCTCTCTCTCTCTTTTTTTCACCCCCAAAATGTTGTGAGTTGCCAAGCAAAGAATTGCTAATTGCACTTATCCGGATGCCTCGACCTGCTCTGGCAGGCTGCATTCATTAACCAGCAGCCACTCAGCATCAGTGGCATGGAACAAGTTGTTTGCCCAGGAAAGGCAAAGGACCTCAAAGAAATACTGTCAGGAACCGTGCACAAGGGAAATATGTTCATTTGCAGCATAAACTGTGGGAAATGTGGGCACAGAGGGCTCGGCCTCCCTTAGAATTAAGCATCTGAAAATTGAACACAAGGTCTACACAAATCGAGGCAAGTTTTCTCTGTTTAGAGTTCCTTGGGCTTTGGGCCAGCTTGTGTTGCCAGTCTTTTCTGCCAGGATAGGGAGATTCACCCTGTTTCTGCCAGACCCATCCACCAATACACATTGGGGTGTGTGGTAGGTGTGGTTGAGACAGGGACACTGAGTAGCTGGGAAGTGATCATGAATATCCACAGACTGGGAAAAGGGAACCTTTTCACAAACAGAAATACCTTGAACCAGTCTTTCCAGTTGGAGCAGAAGGGCCTGAAACAATCAAACCAAGCTTCATGTACAGCTTGATAGGATAACAACAATTTAGATGGGTATGGACTTGTCCAGCCTCCAGTTCAACCTCCTGCTGCAAACAGAGACCACTCTGAGGTTAGATCCAACTTCAGCATTGTATCAGGTTGCTCAGAGCCTTTCCAGCTGAGTTTTGAGTGTCTCCAAGGATGGAGAACCCTCAGCCACTCTGGACCCTTTTACAGGGTTAACAACAGACTGCACAGCATGGATGAGCAGTGGGAAGAGGAGAAAGCCCAAAATATCATTATTCATCTGCTTCTGTCCAGCTCACCTGACACCCCCCACACACTCTCTGCTGCAGGAAAGCAGTTGTGCACATACCATCCCTTTGGAAAAGTCCCAGTCTGTCCTCCCAGCCCTTCTCAGTGCCTGCAAGCAGCAGCACAGGCTGCAGAGGGACTGCTATTAGGGAATACAGCTTTAATTATTAGATCCAGGCCCAGTTTTCTCGCTGGAGAAGGAAATTACCTGCACTCGAGCTGAGCAGGAAAAGCCTCTTTTCTGCTCCTAGTGCACATTTCATCTCCCCCGCCAACCATGAGTTTTGTGCTGTGCCAGAACCCCTGTATGGGAAAATCCTGGCTCGTGGGTGGAACTGGGGCACCTCAACACCCCAGAAAATGAGTCAGGAGAGGAAGAACTTTGCTGGGATGATGACTGGATTTTACCCTTCCAGCTCCATCTCTGACAGTTCCCCACCCCATGAAACCTTCAGGACTTAAATGAGGTCAGATATGCCACCAGAGATCAGGCAGAGCCACACTGCTGATGACCTGGGGGCTCAGAAATAAAAGAAAGGCTCCTTGAGGCAATTTGCTGACAGTCACCTTAGACATAAACCTGCTTTGCTTTAAAAAATCAACCTATGTGTGTCATACATGGAAGCACTATAGAGGTGCCACCTGCACCTCAAAGTAGGTCTTTACTTACACATCACAGAGGTAAATTGAGGCACACAGCAGCAGAGAGAGAAATGTAAGTTGGACCTGTCTCCTTTCCTTTTTAGTGGAATTGCTTGGATTTTTGTGTTATATCACTTGGGGGTGACTCAAATATAGACCTGGGCCCCAGAATGTTGCGTGTTGGCACAGAGCAGATGGCCAATCCCCGCCCAAGTGTCTCTCATTCCCCATCCACACTGAGGGAGCAGAGGTTAGAGAATGGAAAACCTTTCTGTTTACAAGAAAAATCACAGTTTAAAAATTAAAAAACCACATTTACAAGGCTGTACAAAATGTGCTCCTCATTCAGGTGCTCTTCTCTTCATGTTCAGCCTATGCCTCTTTAGAGCTGCTAATGGGTCCAGCCCAGAGCTGCAGCACTCTAACACCCTCAGGTCCTGGTGCACCAGCATCTGAAGATCCAATTTGGTTTATTTTAAACACAGAGAGTGTTGGGGAAGCCAAAAATGAACAGTACCAGTGCTGTGACTCCCTGCACAGACACAGCAGGGCCGGTGCCAGCCCAGCACACGCAGCCCAGCACGGCAGCCCCTGAGCCCTGCACGCAGCCTGAGACAGGCAGCACGCCAGCCTGAGACAGCTCTGAGCCCAGAACTCGATTATTGCTTAACTTTCCTGCCAAGCCTGCAGCTCCCTCTGTGCTAAATCATTCCCCATCGATCTGTTCCCATTATAAAGCTCCTGTCTCCCCCACGAGCACGCGGCTCCATATGACTCGACTTCCAGCACAATTGAGCTCGGACCCTAAAAATCAATACTGCAGCAACCCAAGGATCAGAGGCCAATGAGGTCTTTAACAAACGTGTCTGGTGCTCTTGACTTGAGCAGGCTTCAGCCTACTTTGAGGTCCTTTCTGATCCATCATGGGTTTGTTCAAGTTGTCATAAAGCAAATTTGCAGTCATTGATCCGGGCAGAATGAAGTTGTGAATATCAGATGGGGGATGGAGGGGGAGAATAACCCTAGAGAAAGAGTTTTAATAGCTTATAGGCAACACATGTCTGAGCCAGAGAAAAGCAAATTAGGAAAATGCAAACAAAATAAGCTTTTTTGTATTTGGTTTGGGGTTTTTTTTTTCAGCCTTTCTTCCCTCTGGAGAGGGAGGCTGCCCTGGCTCTTAAGAAAAACAAAAGGAAACAATAAATATTATTAACTATAATACAGGGCAGGGCTTTTTATAATGGATGAGGGCTATGGCTACATATACTTGGGATATTAACTGTAGACTATGTTATATAACAATAACTTATAAATATATAGAAAATAACAGGCCAGGTTCTTCTTTTTCATGAAACCCTGTGGCTCCTCTGAAGCCAATTCAGCTCCTGCCAGCAGACAGGACCCAGGGAAACTCATTTCAAAGCAAAATAACTGAAGAGGGAGGAAAGTGGCTTTCCATAAAGTGCGATTCTGATGACAAATGACCCAACCACCTGCAAAATGTATTAACGAGGCTTCTCTATGCAACAAATTGCACAAAAGCCAATTGAATTTAATATAAGGGTCATTCATCTCCCTGGCTTTTTGTTACTCTTAATTCAGCTCCAAATCTTTTCAAAACTCATTAAATGAAACATAATCAAAATTCACATTTCTGTACCTTTTCCTTTATTTCCAAATCAGAACCCTACATCTCAACACTCCCAGCTTGGCTCAGCTCTGTTTTCAGAGCTGCCACCCATCCTCTGCAAGGATAAAACTGCTTCAAGTTTTGAAGATCACTGAGAAATGGGGATCCAGGTTGGAATTCTTGTGCGGGAAATGTCCACTTCACCTTCACACTACCTAAAACATTGGGATGTTCAGAGCCAACATGAGATGTTTGCTGAGCTTTCAGTTGCAGTTCTGGAAAAGGAGAAGTAGCTGGAAAATGAGGAACCTTCCTAAGCTCTTCTCCCACAAGCCCTGGGAAGAGGAGCAGTCCCTGCCATCTCCCCACAGACTTCCCCTGACACTTTCAACTGGCAGGCCCCAGTTATAATCCCACAGAGCTGTAATGGTTTGCTCCCTGCTGTGCCAAGCCTCTGGACTCCCACAGTGATGATGCAGCAGCAGAGCTTCAACAGGCAATGCCCTGGGTCACCTGTCCTCTCACTGTCAGGAGTTCTCCCTCCCCTCCCTCTCCAACCCTCTGAACAGCTCAGGGGTTGGGCAGCCTCCTCCAGACAGGGCAGAGGCAGGGCCAGGTGAGCAGCTTCCATCCATCCATCCATCCACCCATCCATCCATTCACTCATCCATCCATCCATCCATCCATCCATCCATCCATCCTTCCATCCCTCCATCCATCCATCCATCCATCCACCCATCCCTCCTCCTGGTGGGAGCCCCCAAGTACTGAGGAAAGACAGCTGGGTCCTGTGAAGTGGAAGGGGAGTTAGGAAGGGAATCTAGCCAGCATGTCGGAGAGTAGGGGTACCCCCAAAAATTCAACAATGGGGTCACCATCAAGAAATCAATTTCCCAGGCCTGTATCTACAGCAGCATAGGGATATTGTCCATCCATTGCAAATCAGTTGTGTTCATCAACCCCCCGGCTCCCCCCTCCTTTCCAGGTGAGATTTGAACCCACTTGGTACCACAGAGTGCCATGAGCTTGCTCCATCTTCTTGCCTGATCTCTGGGCAGCAGCCTCTGACTGCTCACAGCTTTCCTTGTCACTCAAGATTTATCCCTTAAGTCCCAGTGAAACTACCCTTGGGTTCAGCCATCACTGGTTAGGACCAGAAATCCCGGTCCAAGAAAGATTTTCAACTTTTCTCCCGTCACTCACTGTGGCTGAGGTGACAGGAGTGTCCCTTTTACATTTTCCCTGCCAGTCCAAACTGTAATGAAAACAAAAACTGCTGCAATTTCTCATGCTGCTCTTCACCACTGAGTAGAAGTGACACAAGGTGGATGAAGTCTCCTTTTCAATTTTGTTTACATTTTTCACCAAAGAGTTTTGTGTTTATGTTTATTTTTAACCAGCACCTCTCCTGTCACAGTCTGTCCTGTCACTCCTGTGTTAATAAGACTGAAACAGTTTCTCCTTCTGGCCAGTTCTTCTCCTCTAAAACCTTCTGCACTTCTCATAACATTAGCTGTTGAAAACAGGCTCAGAGAGAAATTTCCAGCTGGGTGCATTTGCATCTTTGCACACTTGGCCATTTCCAGGCAAGTCAATAGGGCAATGCAGCAATTTCAGCTCTTGTGTGGAGTGGAGTGTACCTGCACTGTCTCCATCTCTGTTTTATACTGCAGTGATGGAGGAGCAAACTAGACTTCCACTCCTGATGAACAGAGAGAATCAAGGATTGCTCTCACTGTGTTTGATCCATTTGGCTGATCCCTCCCACGAATTCATTCCCTTTTAGAGCCATCTTTCTTCAATCGAAATTACCCCTTAATTCCTCCTTTTACAATCTCACCTGCCGACTTACTTTCCTTCATATCCATCAGCCCTCGTGCTCACCATAAATAGTCTGTGTGAATGTTTGCTCATATTACTGCTGCTTCTGAGTGATGCAGCCTCCACCCTGCACTCTCTGCTCCATCTCCATCTATTGCCTTACCCCGCTGCCTGTCTGAGAGCGGCTGCACACACTCCTGCAAAGCGTTATCTCATTATTTCAATTCTATCTGCTAAAGCGTTTGGAGAGACAGTGTATTAAAGACACTATATAAAAATAAATTGAATCGAGAGGAAATCTATATACCTAAAGTTGTAAAAAAGGAATAGTCTCCAGTGATGACTCTATTTCCAGCAACGGCATTGTAAGAAGCCGGAGCCCATCTCCTGGCTGAATTTTAAACAGGTTTGCTCAAATTGAGCAGAGCTGCCAGGCTCGCAAGGCTGGGGCTGTGTGCTGGGGAGCAGGGGCTTGGGGAGGCCTGGGAGAGGGGTGCACAGAGCAGGGGATTGGTGCTGCAGCCCAACCTGCCCCCTCCCTGGGCTCCTCTGGACCAACAACCCCTCAGCACCACTTGCCCAGCTCAGCTGGGTGTTGCAAAGAGGAGCAGACTGCCTTTCCCTCAGCTGCTCCCTGCGGCATCATTCCCCCATTCAGCATTGTCCCCATCACCAAGGCAGAAACCCTGGCAGCTGGCCCTGTGCTGGTGTAGTGAGCTGACACTGCCCAGATGTCAGAAACCCACACAAGCTTCTCTCTCACTGCCCTCCACAGCTGGACAGCAGAGGGAAAATATAACAGAGGGTTCATGGGTTGAGATAAGGACCAGGAGAGATCATCCAGCAAATATCCTCATGGGCAAAACAGGCTTGAATTAGAGATATCAACTGAATTTATTGCCAACAGAATCAGATCATGAGAAGTAAAAGAAAATCTTGAAAACACCTTCTCCTCCACCAGTCCCTCCTTTCCAGCTCCACCTCCTTCTCCAGCAGCCCAGGGGGACACAGAGTGGAGGTGGTGGTTGTCACTTCATCACCTGTGGTTTCTCCTGCTGCTCAGGGAGAGGAGTCATTCTCCTGCTGCACCGTGAGGTCCCTCCAACAGGAGACAGTTCTCCATGAACATTTCCAACATCTCACAAGCAACAGCTCCCCATAAACTTAAATCTTCCAAAGGACAGAAAGGGAACCAGTGGAGTAGGCTATCAGGTGGCAAAATCTCCTCCAAAAAAAGCAACCTTCGCAAGTATTGATCAAAGCTATAGAAAAAAAAAAACAAAACCCAAACCAAAACAACAACAAAAAAACCCAAACAAAACCACCAAACCAAACAAAAAAGAGCATTAAAATCTCCAAATGTCTGAAGGAACTTCTCCTCCATTTCTTCCTCTCTTCCCAGTTCATTATGTCTTCATGAGGCTCATTACTAGCAGGTCTGAGGCTCGGGCACTGACCCACGAAGGCTGGGAGGGAGGAAAGGTTTCCAACACTGTCAGACCCAGTTGGACTGACTGAAGAGAGACACAGAGAGGCAAGTGAGATGACAGAGGGCTGGCTTTCCTGGGGCCCTGAGCTGGAAGTGGCAGGGTCAGGCTTCCCTACACCTGCTCAGCTCTGCACACCTCCAGCATTTCAGCTCCACTGGGAATAATAATTTTCCAGTATACCAGACCCTGAATCCAAAAGAGATTTACTGAAATCCCAGGGGAGAAGCTTTAAATGAATGATGTCCAACAAACAATTTTGTCTTTTCTATGATCATTCACCAGTTCAGGAGAGGGTTCTGCCCCAGCTGAAGTCTCCTTTTATCAGGATTGCTGTGCTCTGCTCCCTTCCCATATTACAGTTCCGTGTATTCATGTCACCTTCCTTGTGCCTCCTTCAGAAGTTGTGTCAGTTTAAGGAACTGGTCTGGCTGAAAACTAAAAGAGCTGGAGGGGGTGAGAAGGCAGGAAGAGAGAGAGAAAAACCAAGCATTTTCCCTACTTGCTTTGGGAAATATCACCATGTTAAACCACCTTGTTTGTTGTTGTGGTTCCTCCTGAGCAGGCAAACCCAGGGATGGAGCTCAAAGCCCTTGCTTTGGTACAGTACTGACACAGAGGCTGAATGGCTCTGTAGGTGCCCCTGCAGGACCACTTCTCTACCCTGCCTGGGGATGCTGGGATTTTTAGTCCCTTTGGGGAAGCTTGAAACCTTCCAGAGAGCCTGTAATCTCAGCCTACTTGCATCCATATTCCTGCAAGAGCTGGAGAGGTTATTTCCCTCATTTTTACTGTATAGCCCAAGATTTTCTGCTGGAGCCTCTACTTCTTTCCTCAGTTTCTCTCTAGGCCCATTCACTTATTTCCTTGGCTGAACTTTCTCTTTTCAGTACATCCCTACCAGCTCATTTCAACTGGTGGTGTTGATTTTCCCTGCAATGGAGGCTGAATCTGGGGTTTTTTTTTGCATTCAGTAGCACACCACAGCCCTTCTTGCATCTGAATTTTGGTTCTGCTAGCAAGTGAGGAGCAGCACTTAACTGAGCTTATAGCTGAATAAGCCTTTCTGCTGAAAACCCTTGGGAGAGGACATTATCTCCTAGTGGTGTGTGAAATGCCTCTGAGAAGGGTCTACAACAGGTCAGTCGAAAAACATTGTAATAAATAATATTCCTGATGGTCATACCAGGCAAGTGAGGACACCTGACATAATCAGGGGATAATAAAGAGTCTCACCAGGCTTTCAGGAATGTGGGGCTCAGAGAGAGACACAGAGCAACAAACCAGTGCCACTGCCAGGCTCATTCCTTGCTGCCAGGACTGAAACAGCTTCATTCCAGCCACTGAGAAGTGTTTCCTGGGAGCCTTGGATATATTCACCTGGGAGAAAATTACCTGTCAAAAGAATGATAAAGCCACGGTGTGCTTTGCTACTGGAATCCATTTGTTCTCACTGGTGATGAGGAAGAGCTCAGGCTGCATCATGTTCCCCTACTCAGTGTTTTGCTGCTGAACCGATGGATGCAGGGGAAAGTGTTAAAGAGCAGTGTCCATGTTTATATCATGGTGAGATGTACTAAATTGTACAAATATCCTTTCTAATGCCATACCTAAGGTTAAACCCATGTGTTTGCAAGCCTGAACCTGCAAGTAGCATGTACTTTGTAAGGACTGATGTGGTTCTCAGTGTGGCTGTGACAGGGAAAATGTGTCACATACACAAACCAAAACATGAGCAGGTATCGCTCATGCTAGAAAAAATCAGAGCAAGTCACACCCATTTACACCATGGAACAGCTCTGTAGATGTCCCTATCCAAGTGCCTCTGGGAGCAGAGGCTTTCCAAAAGACATAACTAAGTGTGGCCAAAACATGCTGTGAGAGATTCAAGGATGGGGAAGCATCTTCTGTGGGGTGACCCTAGAAAATTGCAGCAGGCCTTGCTGGCTCTTTAAATGTGATGCTGGTGAGTCCCATTATGCCATTCTGCAGTGCCCAGTCACCAAATGGAGCTAGCAAGGCGTTGGGTTCAACAGAACAGTATGAAAAGACTTTGAAGTTGCCTCTGCTTCCAGGATTAAACTGCTGTCAAATGCCTGATTTTTCAAAGAAATTTAAATTCATATCATTGCAGATCTTAGGGTGATTCCCCCTCTCCTCCCCCTTCCCCATCCTTATGATGCAAAAATAGCCTGCAATGAGACTTTGTTTAAAGCCACGGAGTTAATTTTCTATAATAATTGTTAACAGTTGGAGTTTTTCTTTCTTCAAGCTCAAGGGAGAATCATGGACAGATTTATTAATGGTGTCCCCTGTGTGATTGATGGGCTGTCAAACAGGGAAACTTCACACCTGAAAAAACTTGAAACAAGAACACTTGTACCAAAAATAGCCACGTCTGTGCCTGGTGGCTCTGGCAGTCTCTCTGTAGTGACTTGAGGCTGAGCCTTCTGCCATGGCTTAACCCCAGCTGGCAACTCAGCCCCACACCACCACTGGCTCACTCCCCACGTGGGATGGGAGAGAGAACTGGAAGGGTAAAAGTGAGAAAACTCCTGGGTTGAGATAAAAACAGTGTAATAGTGAAAGCCACACATGCGAGCAAAGCAAAGCGAACCGAGGAATTCATTCACCGCTTCCCATGGACAGCCATCTCCAGGAAAGCAGGGTTCCATCACACAAAACACTTTAGAAAAGACAAAGACAACACCACCTCTCCCAACTTCACCCCCTTCTTCCTTCTTCCTCCAGCTTTATATGCTGAGTATGATGTAGGTCTGAAATGTCCCTCTGGTCATTTGGGGTCAGCTGTCCCAGCTTATGGCATCACAGATATAGTGATGGATGATGGGAAAGAAGGGAGGTCATCTCTCCAAAAGGGTGAACAAGCAAAGAATAGATTCCTTCTCTCTTCCCAAAAGTGTTTCCCGCAACACAGGTTTCTATCAGAGCAAACAGGACTCACACATATAATTTCCATACATACACACAGTGATGTATGGGAGAATGTGAGGTCTTGAGAACATTCCTTTCCCCATCTTTGATAACAGGCGACACCCAGAGACTTCCCAGCAGAATAAACTACACACCTCTGCTCAAGAGCACACCAGCAGCTCTGAGATTAGGCTGGGCAAGTAAAAGTATGACGGCTCTTGTCTTAGTTGCCTGGCTCAAGCCTTTCCCACTGATCACAATTTCTACTCCAATGGCAAAAATAATCTGTTTTAATAATCTTAATAATCTTTCTCTAGTATCCTTTGTCCATATGGCTGGTAATCTGGCTGCTTAGGAATGAATTATAAAAAAATCCTCAAATAGGGATCTGATGGCTTAGCTCAGAGAATCAAAGAAATTAGAGGCAGAGGAGCCCTAGCTGGCCAGTTAGTCTTCCTTACCCCCCAGGCCTCCTTCCCATGGGATTCTGCCAGCTGGAGTGACAGTATTGGATCAGAGTCATGGGTGGAAATCACATCTTCTTCCAAGCTCTTCCGCAGCCTCCCATCACTGCAGCCACTTCTGCCACACTTATCAAGACCACGTGTTCTTCAGGACAGTGACTGTCCCTTACAGTGACTTTACACAAATCCCAGCATGCAAGGGCCATGATCAGGGCAGACCCTTCCCATGCTGTGCCAACAGTGACAACAAAGTACCAAATCCTTCTGCAGGAGGATTTTTGTCCTCTTCCAGGGATTGCAAATGTCTTAGATGGGATCCCACAAATGTTTCTTCCCGTTTTGTCTTTAGCATAGGATGTGTGCAAGGCGGGAGCTGGTCCAGCTGCCCTGTAGTGCACAGTCAGTGATTTCACTGGTGTGACCCTGCTCTGATCAGAGGATCTGGCTCTGGGTGTTCCTGGAAGGAGGAAGCTCCTATCTCACCTATTTTTACTTGTGAAGATCCATCCTGACCAAACCACAGCCACCCTGGCAATACTGACACACACACAGAGTGATACCAGCGTGCAGAGCAGACCTTGGGCAGAAAGCAGGGCCTGCTGGTGGTCTGCAATGGGCTTTTAATTTATTTAACCATTGGTAAACAGATGTAATCAACACAACCTTCCCCATCTCCTTTGGCACCACATCAGAGCCGCAGCCAAGCTCCGCTGGGGACGGCCCCGTCACGTTGGGATGAGACTGTGAAGCCTTGAGGTTATGAGACCACTGCTGTGAGTTTTGCCCAAATCTTTACATGCCCAGTTGGTCTCAGCAAGACACCATTAACTTACAGAGGAAGAAGAAAGGAGCCCCATCTGGAGCTTAGAAAGCACAAATCTGCCATTCTCTCCTCACAGGCTGGGGCCGTCTGAACAGAAGGTAAAGGTTGCAGGGAGATGCTTTCATAGGGAACAATGCATGGGAAACACAGAGACAATACACTTTGCTCTTTCCACCCCCTCCCCACAACTATTTCTGCTGGGGAGCAGGTACCTAAAACCAAGAGCAAGGAAAACTTCAGGTTAGGAGCATCAATTCTGCTTCCAACAATTCTTCCCTTGCTCTTCTCTGAGACAGAAAATATTTTGCAGTATTGTACCAGTGCAGCATTATCCAGTCTTCTGACTGAAGAAAATACGAATCTACCCATGCTCTGATTTTATATTGTAGCAGCCAAACCCATAAAAAACAGTCACTGCAGGTAGTGAATTACATCAGCTTGCTCTTAGGGGAGCTCCAGGCTCGGGACTTTAAAGGATTTTAAAGAAGTAGACTGTCAGAAATGCTGAAATCTGAGTGTTTTCTTTCCCTTACAGAAGCTGTCCAAACTGACAATAGTGTTGTTTGTCTGCTCTGCTCTGAATAATTCAGTAAATGAAGTTACTTATTTTCCCCTTTTTATTTTGGTCTATTTGCATGGCAATCTCTGCTTTCTGTACTTATTTTTGAAGCATGCAAATTTGTCAGTCACTTCAGAAAACAAGTCAGGTCCTACAAGCCCTTTTTCTTCCTTTCAGCATTTCCAAGGGATGATTGTACAAGATTTGTAACAGCTGCTTTGATTCCAAACGGCAGAGAAAAATTCTCTGTCCAGAAGATGCCCTGATTTCCTCAGTTGCTCTAAATATGGGAGGCCCAGCCACTCCTTAGGGTTGGCTTAAGAAGTTTCTGCCCCTCCATCCCCTCCACACTGATCAGCCAATCGATCCAGGATTAATCCTGTCAAAAAAAAAAAAAAAAAAAAAAAAAGGAAAAGAAAAAAGGGCATTTTAAGCTTCATTGTTTTGGTCACTGAGATAACAGCAGTGCCCCAGCACTGACAGGGCAGGAAAAGACAGCAGAGCAGACAGGGAGGAAGGTGACTGCTTCCCAAGCTGTCATGGTGCTGGAGGACAGATTTTGTTAAATAATGATGTAATTAGGAAACTAATTATTTCCTCCAAATATTCCCCCTGTGGTTGCAGTTTTAGGTAGCCAGGAGTTACCATGTTCTGGCTCACATATCCCATCCCAGCCAGGAACCAGCACCAGTGAGTTTAGCAGGAGGTGCTGTAACACTCTTTGGTGGCAGACAGACCATGACTACACTGAAATATCCTAACACTGGAGATCAGTTTAAACCTTAAAGCAGGAGGTTTCATGTCCCTTACAAATCATTGACTGTCATCAAGGCTAACCATGAAAATGTGCAGAAATCAGCACCAGAGACATACAAAGCTCTTACTTTTAATAACACATTGCAAGGAGGGAAAAAAAATCCTCTGCTTCTTATTCTAAATTTTTTCCTACTTTTTTCACCTCCTTCCTTGTAATTACAGTTGAAGTCACCCAGTTAAAACCTCGCCCAGTGGTTTCCAGACCAGGTATTGGTGTTCAAACTTCACAGCATGGGCAAACAAACTGAGGTGAGAGACAGACATTAACTTGCCCTGAGCTAGCAAGCCCATCAACAGAATAACACACTGTACAGTGGGCTGTGCTGCTTCTGTCTGCCATAAATAAACCTCAGGAAGCCCAGTCTAGCAGTAAATAAAAGCTGGACTGCTGTGTGCTGTGATTCACGAAAAGAACAGAGGAATTCACCAGTAACACACCAAAACAATACAAAAAATCCAGCTGTACATCCAGAAGGGACCAAAGGGGAAGAGATAATCAGATGGGAAAAAAAAATCTGAAAGCAAATGCTTTTTAATTATCATCATTTCAAGGGAGAACAGAATGACTCCACATGGTCCCTCATGGTTGTAGAGAAAGACCCAGGTCAGGGCAGAGGGCAAACCCAGGGTCAGTTTCTTATTGAAAGCGAAAATTGTACTTATTGTGCTTAACACCAGCTTTAGGAATATTAAAGAACAATTTGGGTTTTGTCAGTTAATACACTGTGGCCTGCAGTTAATGTGGCACTAAAATAGATTTTTTTTTTTTAAAGGCTGTTAATCTAGGAAGATTTTTAAAAGCTCAGCAAATATAATGTGGCTCTAACATACTCCACCTAGAAATTACCACCAGACTCGTTCAGTGATGCAAACAATCATGGTTCTGATGGACAGGTCATGTTCACCAACCATAGAGAGCTTGAAAAGACTGGAGGCAGGTCAGCATCAGTCTCCCATTTATTTAAAGGCACTCTAGGTTTTTTTCCACTTTTGCACCACTGGAAGATGACCAAGGGATCTCTGAGTGCCTCCAACCCTCAGCTTTGCTCAGGTTCAGGCTCATCATCCTGTCATTTCTTTGACAGTGGCAGATGGTCTTGTCAAAGGGGTGATACCCATGTCCAGGACACTCATTTCCCTACTAAATACAGTCCTGTCACATGCTGCTAAAAAGCACCATTAAAAGGGTGTGTGAGCTCATGAAGAAACTCATGAAGTTCTGGTCCAAGATTGCTGGATATGATATGAACCATGTTGGTTTAGTCCCCAGCAGAAGAGCACACAGGTTTGCTTCCATGTGGAAAAAAAAAAAAACAACCAACCAAAAAAACAACAACCCAGTGCAACAGTGAAGGGAAAATCTCTAAAACAGAGCCAGATTGCCAAAAAGCATGCATTAACAGAGATTTTGGCCTCAAATTTTACCAACTTGTCAGTTCTCAGGAGAGAGGCACCATCAGAACCTGATCTCAACCAGAGAATCCTCCTGGGATGCCCGTGCAGCCCAGCACCAATTCCGTTTGTAAAAACATGAAAAGCATGTTTTTACCAAGTGAGCAGGGAGCCATGAAGGGCTGCAGAGAATCTCACTGGTACCTGATGTGCTGGAGACTCGTGTCCTGTGGTGAGAAAGGTGCCCATCCCTCTGCCCCTGCCGTGCAAATTCCCACCTCCTCCTCCCGTAAAGGAAGGGAGAGAATGTAGCTGCTAGAGGGCTGAGGGGAAAAGGGATTTGTCTGCAGAGATTTAATTAGGAGATTTCATCCAGTGGCACATTCCTGGCTTCTCCCTGACCCTGTGGAGGCACCTCACACTCCCAAGATGAGAAGGTTCCCCAGGGTGTTTGAAAGCCCCTGAAAAAGACCTGCAAAATGATGTCCATTTTATGATCTGAAGTGAGAAATAGAAAAGCCTGGAGGGATCAGCTCTAGCCCCTCTCCCCACTTACGTCGTGTTCATGCTCCATTTTTTTCTCTCTTAGTGTTTCAATTCTCCTCTTTCCAGTAGCACCCAAACCCTATATATAAACTCCCCTGCCCTCATCTTTATCTGGGGGAACACATCAAAATTACATGGTTGGTGTTACTTGGATCATTGATCCCTTTCTCCTTCCCATCTGGCTTTACTGCAGGATTTTTATTGCCGCTGCTTTTTGCTGGGTACGCACAGCATCCTTATGGCACATCCGAATGGCCTTAGAAATAAAGGAATGAGACCTTTCAGCCAGCAAAAACCTGTAAATAAACAGTTTGGGCTGGCAATCAATGGGCAATCTCTCTAAGCCCTGGGATTGTTCAGTTAGATTAAGCCTTTCTAATGAATTCCTCATTGAGCCACTGAACAGAAATGAAGCCTTGTTAGCTCATTATCTTTCTAATTAACCCATTCTAAACCTGCTCCTTCCTCACCAGGAGGTAGCCGTGCTGTTTGGGTTTCACACTGAGGTTTATCAATGACCCCCTGAGAGCCCTTTGTATCAGTAACTGAGATTTATTTGAAATGACTGGGGAAGGCAGCTTCCAGTTTATCCCCTGTGCCAGATGAAGGTCCGAATGCTGTGTTATCCTCGGGCTACAATTTCCCAAGGACAAGCCATGTGTTGCGAGCATCCCCGAGCCCTTTTCAGCGGTGATGAATGCTGCCCCCCGCCCGCCCCGGTTTGCATGCAGATCTCGGGGCTCGTTAAGCTGATGAAGGGGCCTGCCCTCCCTAATGGGGGCAGGGGGCTGCTCTGGCAGGAGCAGGAGCATTTCAGAGCTGCCATCGAGTGCTCTTGGCTGGGTTTTGGTTTATAGACAGGGTCCAAACGCAGCAACATGTCCAATGGATGGAAAGCCCTCTTCCCAAAGGATGACACCAGCAAACCACTTTTTGAAGAGATGGACCATCAGTCACATCCGGCAGAGATCAGTCAGAAGGATGGAGGGATCAGCCTGGTGGTTTCAAGCCTGGTGTCCCCACAGCCCACAGAAATCTCTGATCCTCTCTGTGGAAGGCCTCAGCATGCAGCATCTTCTGGGATCACACTCGCAGACATCTTCACACGGAGCCTGCCCTTACACTCAGACATGGATTCAATCCCACTGCTCAGGATGCTGTTTAGGGCTCTGCCACCTTCTGTCACCTCTCTCCCTAAGCAGCAGGTGGGACTTTCTCTCCTTCCTCCCCATATTCAGAAGCCTCTCTCCTGCTTGGGCTCTCCCTTGGCCTTGCTCCCACTGGGTTCTGGATCTGCCTGACAACATTTCCAGGTGGGTACCCGAGCTGAGAGCATGCTTTTCCACCCCAGAACACCCAAGGGAATCACATCCACCATCAGTATCCCTCAGGGGAGCGAGAGAGACAGAAGGATTGCTGCTCTCTCTCAATCCCTTTCTGTATCTCCTCAACACACACACAGGACCAGGATCCTGTGTCCAGGCACATCCCACTGCATTCAGCTTTCAACCCAGCTTGGGATGGACAGCCCAAGCCATGAGATTCCCTCAGCATCACCATTCTGCAGCTCAGGGACAAGCATTGCCATCCCTTCCTCCAACACCATCTCTTTTCCCACCCTTGCCTGTATCCTGTGCCAAGCAGCTCTGGCAGAGCAGCCACAAGCACTGAAATATGAATTTCAGTCCCAGCACAGCCCAGTTTGAAGTGCCCAGTGCAGGTTTTCTCAGTAGAACAATACCCACCTACAAACTGCCCTTAGGGCAGCTTCAGAAGACTTTCTGAAGAAAAGGAAAAATTAAATTCTCTGGTTTTCCACTCATTTTGTTATTTTCAGATCCTGTTTCTCCCCTTACCTTACTCCCTCCACCCCCATGCAGCTTGGGGGGAGCCACAATCCCAACCCAGCCTGCAAGATTCAGACGGAGCAACATTTTAATAACCTGAGCAGCCAGGGATCTCTAAATCTCTCCTAGGAAAGGAGGCAGTGAGGATATAAACAAAAATATGCTTTGCCTAATTGTTTCTTACCTCGTCACGAGCAATTGAAAACGGCTCCTAGGGCAATATCCATTACATTTTGTAACAAAGGGCTCTAAATGAAGGAAGCCCAGGCGGAACAGCAGAGTCAGAGCCAGAGACAAGCCTGGCATATAAATCTGTGCCAATCTGCCCCCACCACCACCCCAAATGCTCCCACAAGATTCAGGAACTGGCACAGCAAGAAAGGAATTCCAGCACATGGCGTGCTGGGATCTCTGTCCCAGCAGCTGGAGGAGCCCTCTCCTCTCCAGGAAGGCAGCACAGACCCCCATCTGCCCATTCAGCCACACTTCAGCATCCACACCCCACAGCTTCCCAAGGGGATTTTGCCAGGGCTGTGGGATGGCTCTTGGGGCAGGAGCTCATGTTTTGGCAGGGATACAACCCGAGAGGTGAATGCTAAGCTGAGATAAGCACCTCTCTGGCTATTAAAAAAAACCCTAATTTAGACTAAACTGCCAGATCACTGCCTGGGTCTCTGAAATCATTTTGATCTGTACTTAGTGCAGAATTCACTTTGTATGTTTTAGTCCATCCTGCCACCAGCATCTCCCCAGAGAGCAATGAAATGAGACTCTATTTACTGTCCTGCCATATTCTTTGATATGTATTGCGTAGAGCATCAGCTGAACTTTAAGGAATCTATTAAGACAGGTGCTTTTAAAAAATATTGAATCAGTAAAAACTGCAGCTATGAGCTCTTCTGCTGAACAGCTTTGTGGAATTACAGGGAGAAGAAAGCACAGGAGTGTTAAGTGGTCAGACAGAGAGCATCAATCAAGTTTTCTATCCAAGATAATTCATTTTTTCAAGAAATTACTGAGTTTTAGACTGATCATTCTTTTTTTTATTATTTATTTTTTTATCTCTTACTCCAAGTAGTCCAACTTAATGTTTTGAGGACAATATCCCCACACCCCTGGGTGGTGGATTGGTTCCTGCATGCAGCAGTCTTTACATTTCAGAGGCTGCTTCTGGAGGCAGCTTCCCAATTCCAGACACAGGCAAGCTATTGCAAAGCAAAGTGATTTTCATGCTTTTGTGTGCTCTGGCCGTCATGGGAACTCAGAGGTTTTTTTTCTTGGAAGGACTCTGCTGTGACTAAAACTCGCTGCTATGAGCTCTTATGATTTGAGTCCTTGGCTCTGATCTCTTCAAACCTCAGCTCCTGTGAGACAGACAATTCAGCTTGCTTGGGATCTACCCCTCTCTCGTCCCTTCCCCTTCCCTTTCTTTTCCTCTTTGTTTTACTCATGGTTGTCAAAAAGCCTTGCAAACATGATGTGGGCACAAGACACAGCCTCAAAGTCGTGTGACAAGGCAAAAGAGATCTTACTACACATTATTTTTATAATCTCAAGATTCATTTTGTGACAACTTCATGCCACCAGCAGCAGCAGCTCTTTCACCAGAAGTTAGAATTACAAGTGGATACAGGTGTTAAAGTATAAAACTGCTCTTTGTGCGTGGAAAAAACCATCAAAACCTCTTAGATCTGACTTAATGTTTTCACTCCTAAACATTTAAAGTCCCATCAATGTCATGAGAGGGATTTCACAAGATTCTTTCATTCTTTAAATGTGGGCTTAGGAGAACAAGATGATCCTGCACCTCCAAAACCAGGAGGAGCTTAGTTCTCTGTTGGCTCCTCCAGCTGCCTTTCTACCATCCCCAGAGCATACTCCATAACTACATTAAGTCACTTTTTTTTAACCTCTCTCTAATTTTTGGAGACGGGTTGGTTCACCCTCTTGCAAAGAACACCCAGGCCAATGTGGCTTGTGGCTTCACGTGGAACAGCAGTGATGTGTGTGTGCCATTGTTTCTGTGCAAGGAATGAGGCAAAATTAGCATAATGCAGCACCACACCCAAATGCTGAGACAGCACAAGGAAAGAGCACTGTGCTCACTCTCACAGCACTTCCCTCCCTTCTCCTCTTCCCCTGCTCCCTCCTCCTGAAGGTCCCCCCATCCAGCCCCTCCAGACATGTCCAGAGGGATCTTTAAAACTCTATAAAAAACATAAGAAGCTGTTTTCGACTATTAAGAGAGACTGTTGATAACACAGTCTCAATAAAAAAAAGTCTATATATGTGCTTTCTACAGCTTCCCTTGGAAAATAATTCATTTCTCCCTGCATTATATTTCATGGCAACCTAGAGACTCAATATGTTCTGGATTACTGCATCCATTTCTGTTTCTGCTCTAATGGCCCACCAGAGTATGAACCTTCCAACCAGAGTCCCCTAAATCTGGTGACTGGGGAGCGAGTTGTACTTTCTTGTTTTCCACTTGATAACTAGCCCCTTCCAGCATTGCTTTTATGGCAGTAATCTTCCTAGGCTGGTTGCAGATTGCTTGTCCTTGCTCTTTTTCTTTTTTTTTTTTTTTTTTTCCTTGCTTGCTTTTTTTTCCCTTGTCCTCCAGCCACTAGAGCCAGTGGTCACTGTGGACTATCCATCATGTTGTTTTTTATGTCAAACTGGAGTTCCTCAGGTCTGTTTATTCCCTTTTTATTTTTTTTTCTTCCATCCATTGCAGTCTGGCAATTGCTTGTGTCAGTGAGCTGCCCCTTCCATTTAGGGAAAGAGATCTGAGATTGCCAATGCTTATCAATAGGCTAAAGATACCCTGGGTTTAATTTTATGGTTCCATATTACAATGATGGGGCAAACAGAGAAGGCTAAGCAAACACCTCTTTCCCCTTACTGTTTCAGAAAGTGACAGATATTGGAAAAAGCATGAAAGGTATGGAGGAAATAGATTAAATTAAGCCCTGTCTGTCCATGGGTACAGCCTTGATCTGTGCCATGCCCCATGAACGAGTCCTGGCTGCATGGTGCAGTCCAGGTGTTGTCCTACATCCTGCCCCCATTTGTATCTGAGATCCAGGCACAAACACAACTCACATATGGTTCTTTTCCTTCATTGCAATGAAAAAGAGATAAGATTAAAAGCTTCAGTGTTGTGGAGAGGAGTAAATTAGAGTTCAAGAAATCAGCCCTGGTGAAAAGTAAGGTCTAAGCCCTTTGAGCTCAAATATGAATCCATAACTTACATTTAAGATTTATAGGTAAAATACTTTGCCCCCAAATACGGGATAAAAGGATGTATAAACTTTTCAGAAAATTAACCCAGAAACATGTAGCTTACCATTTTTTCTCAAAGGGATTTCTTGGAGAATGAGAACTATTTATTCTATAGCTCTTTTTAGCCCACAGATGTCACAACCCTTTGTCAATCACCAATCACACACACAGACACACACACAAACACACACTCTGTATTTTTTCACTTTTCTGATCCAGCAATAATTCAGATCTGCACAAGTTTTACCCAGTTTTAAGGTCACTTCTAGGGCTTGGCTTCTCCAGTCTGGTAATCCTGGTGCTTTTCCTCCTCAGGACACTTGCACTGGGAGTGTTTTCTCTGCCTTGCTGCCATTTAACTGTGCCTGTGAGAGAGCAGCAGAGAATCAGCTGAACTCCTCATAGCCTTGCTCATCTGTCCCCAGATTTGCCTTCAGGTCCTGCCGAGTTAAAGGTGTGAAAAATGCCTTTGTGCAGCCTTGCCCAAGGCCAATTCCTAAGGTTAGAATGATCTTAGAATCCATACCATGTTTACAACTTCCATTTTCTAGAACAGGTTGGGTTCATTGGCATTAAAAACTCTCTATAGTGCATCAGTCTTAATCCAATTTTAAAAGGCAAGGCCAGCAACTGTGTTAAAGGGATTAACTTTTATTAAATATAGTGTATTTGAGTAAGCCCTGAGGGAAGGGCTCCAGTTGCTCCTGTTTGCATGGATGGAGGCAGTCATACCAAGTTACATCCCAGGGACCTGGCAGTGAGCTCAAGCTATAAATTACATCATAGTACAGGAAAGCAATTTGTAAAGCATGGAGGTAATTGGAAAACTGTGTCCTCACCAGGCTGTATAAACATTAAGAACCAAAACCTTCCTCTCCTGTAAATCCACATGGGAGGAAAAAGGCAGGTGAGAAGCTGAAGTGCCACAGCAGAGAAGCTGCTGTCCTGGTCTCACAGCAGACTGTGAGCAGATGCAGTAACATTAGAATGTTGGAGGCCATAGAGAGGCATAGACCTACATCCTCCAAACTTTGGACATAGACAATTAACAACCTAAGAACAGCCTTATCCAAAGCAAATGGATCCTAAATGCCTTGATTTCCATCCTGCCTCCCCACAAGGGATTGACTTTAACTCCAAGGAAAGCAAGGCAGGCAGCATTTACATCATCCCACACACAACCCACCAGCAGGCAGACAGGGGAGGCAGAGCCTAAGCCTCCACAGGTCTTGGTGGCTCCTTCCAATCCATTTTGCAATTCCTGCAAGGTCACAAACCTCCTGTTCAGTAGGTGCCCTGAGCTGGCCCCCTTGGCCCCACAAGCTGCCCCATCTCCCTTCAGGTGTCTTTAAGGACTCAGGCAGGGACTATCCTGCACAGAGGCTGTTCTCTCTTCACACTGAAGAAGAATTTACAGACCAGGCTGGCATTATTTTGGTATGTCCAAGTCCAGGGATGGGAAACAAATTATGTTGATTTAAAGACAACTTAACATTGCCTAAGAAAAATTGACTTGGCAAGCTTGAATGTGTGAAAGTCCCTCTTATCCACCCCACATGGTGTAAGCAGCACATTGGAACAATACTTAGTACCTCCTAAAACAATGGTGAATGTCAGCCCCTCTAACAAATCCCTGCTTATTCATTCCTAACGGGAGCAACAGAAGATATACGGATTTGTAAATATTTTAACCCAGCTAACAACTGCTGCCAGGGAGTTTCCAAAATCAAGGTCTTGGAGAATGACCTTAATTCTGATCCAAAAAAGGATAGCAGATTAAAGAGCAACTTGTCATCAGCTATTCCCTGTAATTAGTTTAATATGATCAGCTTTCCATGATAATGAAAGGCAGCATCGGAGCTGTCCAAAGAGAAACTTCCAGTGGATAATAAATACTGACAGATTTCAACCAGATGGCTTTACCAGACTGCAACTTTGCAAGTGATTTTGAAGCTCAAGCATTAGTGCTTATTACTTAGGATCAGCCAATAGCCGAGAGAGATCTGCAAATGGTTCCAGCACTGGGGCAGGAAGGACAACTAAGGGCAACTCTAACATATGGATAAAGACTTTGATTAAGGGGTAAAAGATCATTTTTGAAAATTACTTTCCATGAGCACTCAAAGCTTTGCAAGTACAATACTCTCCTCTTCAGCCTGTGGCTTCTGCTGTGTGGTTGTGCTCTTAACTGGGCACCCCAGCCCACTGCCAAACCCAGCAGGGGTGAGACAAAGCCCAGCAGCATCAGGGCTGGCGTCAGGGAGCACCAAGGTGTCACTTCTAAACACCTTTACCAGACAGCTTAGTGTCACCTTCAGTCCTGGGGAGGATACAAGGAATGGGGGGACAGAGGAGGGGACATCTCTGAGAGCCTCTTAAGGCAGAGGTGCAGGAGGGAGCACAGTCTGCACAGCAATGCCCTTTGCCTTTGTCCCCGCTTCTGTGGGGGCAATACCATTTTACCTTGGGGCTGCTCCAAGGACAGGCTCACCATGAGGAATAGCCTGCAGGTTTGGTGTCAGCAGCAGAAATAAAGGAGTGTTAAGTTGTCTTTAAATCAGGGATACGAGATCAGACTCTTTTGCCAGACACAACAAGTGAGGGCTCAGTGCGGTTGGCTGGGGCTCTGGGGCAGGAGATCACAGAGTCACAGAATATGCTGGGTGGGAAGGGACCCACAGGGATGGAGACCAACTCCTGCACAGGACCATCCTCAAGGGTCACACCATGTGGCCAAGAGCACTGTCCAAACCCTGCTTGAACTCTGCCAGGATCGATGCTGTGAGCACTTCTCTACTCTGGTGCCCAGCCACCCTCTGGGTGAAGAACCTTTTTCAAATATCCAACCTGAGTCCACCTGGACCATGGGGAGCTGAAGGCCCTGGAAGACCCACACTGGAGAGGAGAGCAGTCACCTCTCCCTTAACTCAACCTCAGTTTAACACAAACCAATGCTGAAAGCCACAAGGTGCCACAGCCCACTGAGGCAGGCACTGATGACCAGTTTGTGGCCAGGGGAAGTCCAGCAGGTTTCCTTCCATGGCAACCTTTGGACACACACACTGCTGGGGTGACCCAGGGTGAGATTTGAAGCCATGCAAACCCACACAGTTAAAAAGTCCAAAGGCAACACCCACTGTGCCCTACAGGCCAGAGGAAGGAGAAACCTCAGACAGAGGAACACCTGGTGGCACCAAGCCCCCCATGCCACACTGTGGGGACAGCCCCGAGCCACCGGCGCACGTGCCACCAGCACCCGCTGTGCCAGCACGGGGAGATGGATGTGGGCAGGAGGAGGGACACCACAACAAACCAGTTCTGCCTGCCTGAGTTCAAAGATACATTTCAGCTGTCTTCTTACTGCTCCACTCGGGCGAAAGCTCCCGGTGTCTGAAGGGGCTTTCTTGCTTCTCTCGGCATTATGGCCAAAATATCATTAAGACTTCTGTAGCTGGAACTGAGCTGTCAGTAAGAGAGAGAACTTGACTGAAGGCGTTTTTGCAACCAAGGGATTTTAATTTTTCCCCCTTCTTTTGCCTTATCCAAGAGAAAGAAATATAACAAAAAACCAAGACAGGGATTTTTCAGCTAAATTTATTTCTTCCAGCATTTGCTGCAATGGGGACATGTTTGGGTTTGCTGCTTGCTTGCTGTTTGCAGGGGGTTTTATGAGCTATTCACATCCAATGTTAAGAAAAGCAATAGAAAGTAGAAAACACTGAAGGAGAGAGCTGAATGCTCCAGGCTTCAGATTCAAAACCTGGAGCTGAAAGTCAGCTCCCAGTCAATTTTTTAGGGTGAAAAGTAGAAGTGATATCACAGTAGCAGCAATACAGTGAACTCCACAGATTTCAGGTGGGTTCATCTGGACAACAAAGAAGAGGATTTTACAATCTTACAAAATATCTCATCATGCTGAATAATTGCATTAAAATGTTCTTACCAAGCTGTTCAGTGCCCTTGTGCATAGCTTGGACTTTAAAGTCAAGAGATAAAAAAGAAAAATAAAGTATAATGTCACACATTTCCTTTCTGGTTGTCAGGCTTTTGAAATGATACATAGGTCCCTTCCTGCAGCTTGATTAAAAGTCAAAGTGAAGAGTCTAGCACTATCACATGACTCCTGGACCTGGAGATTTAGGGATGGAGAACAAATGGGGTTGCTCACCAGGCTGCAGGCTTTTGCAACTTTCTTTTCAGTGAACAGATTGATTACCAGCATTGGGATCAAACTGGGTATTCCCACATCCCATCACTTCCCCCTTGAACAAAGAAAAAATATATATTCAAACCTAAATCTAGGGAAAAAAATATTCCCCACTCCTAGACACTACCCAACATTTGAAAACAAAGGAGATGCCCTCAGCCTATCAGATGCTTTCTGGGAAAGGCTTTACCCAAAGACCCATTTTTTTTCTTCTTTTTTTTTTTTTTTAGTAGAGATCAGATCTAATACAGATCCCAGTGCAAATTCCCTGATGCTTGTTTGACTTCATTAGCACAAAAGCAAATGAAGGCACTTTCCCCATTGTCCTGCTCCAGTGGAAGAGCACTGAAAAGGCAAAGTGCCAGTGACCTGTGGAAACTCTCCCAGGCTGCCCCATCAGAGGGACAGAAAACATCCCATCACCTTCACAACTCCCAGTAGAGCTCTTCAGAGCCCCCTTTACCTGTCAGCTTCCCGTGGCTGTTTTGGGAAAGGCAGAGTCCCCACCCTCAGGGCTGCATCCTCCAGGGCCTGTGAAAATCACAGTTTTTCCAAAAGCCAGTGGGGAGGAGAAGCATATTGGGG
>VWYP01017935.1:96181-107091 GCA_013400435.1 Pycnonotus jocosus | reverse complement strand
GGGGGGAAAATCAAATTAGTGCCTTTCAAAAGCTTTGTCCCACCTAACATTTGATCTCCTGGGCCTGACTGTAGGCTACAAGACCCAACCCACTGGCTCATTCCTGTTCTGCAGTGTGGGACTGGGACAGGGGTGGGGGTGGGTTTTTACTCTGGCTGTGTTCTGAGGTTCAAAGTATTAACATTTCCAGCTGATCATCCTTCTCCTCCACTGGGGTTTCCCTATTCCATGTCTGGTCCTGAATACACAACAAATCAGCAGGTGACAGGAGGTGCTACAAAATCAGTCTGTCGCTGAGCAATCCACACCCATGCTGGCCAAACCAAAGGCTGCTTCCAAAAAATCACAGCTATGTGCCACAACACTTCTGCAGGGTTGTGATTACCTGGTGGAAAACCACTGTTGCAGAGGGGGAAACAGGTCCATCAAAGGATGTTTGCACGAGCAGGATGGGGGCTCCACTCAGCACCCACCAACTCTGCTGCTTCCCCTTCCCCTCAGCTGCTCTAAAGAGGGAAGCAAAAAGCTCCCACCTTGCCTTGGGAGCAAGAAAAGAAAACAGCTTAGCTGTGGAGGGAAAGACAGCTACTATTTGCTATTCAAATCAGGAGTCACTTCTGGGCACAGGTCAATGAGAAAGGGAAACTTTAAGGCTGAAAGGATATGGACTTTGGAGATTTCTGCCCAGAAATGGTGTTTGCTGGTTTCATGTGCCGTCCCAGGGCAAACACACCCCGCAACGCCGGGTGGACTTCAAAAGGGCCCTTTCAGTGTGGCTCAGCACAGAGAGGCTGGGGGTCCTGGGGGAGTTTAGGCAGAGATTATACACGTCTCTCTGGCTGAGGACAAAGCTCCTGGGCAGCCAAGGGCCTCGGGAAACACGCTCCTGTCACAGCCTGCTCCAGTGTCAAGTGCAGCCAGAGGGTGCAGCTCCAGCACAGGGACCAGGAGGAACATCTGGGAGACCATCAGTGGCTTCCCTCAAAGGTGAAATGGGATCCACAGGTGCAGGCTGGGCTGATCTGCAGCAAGAAGGGGTTTGGGGCTCCCCCATTTTCTGGATTTATGAGGAATGTTCCCAATGAGTCAGGCAGAACCATTCCCCATCTGACTGCAATCAGGTAACACGTGGCAAAAAGATGTCATGCTCAGCAGCTTCTCATAATGGGAGAACATCCAAGGAATCTGCCCAGAGTTTCTCTGCTCTGAGCACCAAAACTGCTTCATTTCAGCACATTTGCACACGGGGGGGAGTTTCCTCACTTTGTTTAGCTTCTACATTTATGCTGTGTCAAAATATTCCTACAGCTTCAGTTTTATTGAATACCATGTTCGTGCTTTATTTGGTGTTTGCTCACACCAATTAATGTAAGAATGCCAGAATTATCCACTGACAATTTTGACTTCCCAGTGGTATTTGCACTAAAGCACATTCCAAAGTGCTGGTGTTCCTCTGGGGACAGAAATGTTATTTTGGGGTTTTTTTTGCTTCTCCCCAGCCAGCTTCAAGGAAGGATCTGTGATGAGGAAAGGTCCCATCCCCAGTTTGGGGCAATGCCAAGGGTTCCATCCCTTCCCACCCAGGTGCTGAGGGAACAGAGACCTGCTAATGTCCCCCTCCTCACATCAGCAAGGTGGTCAGGCTGTGTTGAAAGTGTTGGAAAAACGTGGGTACAGATTTTTCTTGCTCCCTGGGAGCAAAGCAGGAGTAAGGATGAAACCATGATGCTGCAACTCTTTATCCTCCTCATCCTGCAGGCGGATTGCTGAATGTCAGACTAGATGCCGATGGATAATGAAAATTCCTCACAGTGGTAAGTGCTGAGATACAAACCAGGAGAAGAAACCAATGGGTTTAGCTGATTTCCTGCAACACCCAGAGAACACGATGAGAATGAGACAGGCACCTGCTCGCTGCAGAGCCTCAAACCAGCAGGGCCCCCAGGGAAGCACAGTGCTCCCCCCTGATTCCTCCAACCCCAGCATTTTCCCACATCTGAAGCCAAGCAGCGCCAAGCCGCACACACACGCTGAGCCCCCAAGTCAAACTGCAACACTTCTACACCCCACAAGGAAAAACAAAAATTAAAGGGAGAAAAATTCATCACTTGGTTCATTTTTGGAGTGAAAGCTTGGCCTGAGTGTTTAAGAGCTTGATCTCTCCTCACTACCATTCTTACACACACCCATCCTGAAATTAATAAAGAATTATCTTTAATGCAGTCAAAGTGACTTCAGATGTGAGCCACTTCCACGGCCCATTATCAGCATCATGTTTGTTTTTCCATATTGACCGTGTGTGTAATATAATCCTTGTTTATGATAATTGATTTTCCTTGGACTGCCTTCCTGGGAATAATATGCACACTTTTTAACTCTCTCTTTAAAGATCAAATGGCATTTGGGCCTGGTGATTTGAATCTGAGTTGGTCAGAGCATTTAATACAATAAAAGTGAGCTTAAAGGAAAGCAGTTAAACCCTGGATATTTTTCTTATTGCATAGCCTGAAAACCCTTGAATTGAGAGGAAAGTTTGCATCTATTTTCTTGTCGTCTATTTTAAAAGCTGTCAGAGTTGGTTAGTCTCTCTTAAAATTAGTCCTTTGGATCATCTTCTTACTAAAAACAAAATCTGAGCTTTTTTTTTTTTTTTTAAAGCGATAGCGGATTAGGGCAAGAAGCTTTGTTTAGCTAAAGCGAGGGATTAGAGGAGATTTGCCCCCATAAAGTTGTGGTTTGATGGTGCTTTTATCCCTGGATGTTGCTAAAGCTGTGTTGCTTCAGGATTAGGAGCATACAAAGAGTCTCCTTGTGCTGTTTCACAGCCAAGAGAAAGGGGGGGAGAGGGAGAGACAGAGGAACACATGCAACAGAACTGGGAATTCCTTGGTCACACAAATCTGAAGTTTAAACCCCCTGACACAAACTTTGCAGGACACGTTGTGAATGCGAGATGGGCAGACCCGCAGTGGGAACGGTGGATGCTGGAGCACAGGGGGTGAGGCCGCCCCAGCCGACACCTCCCAGGCTCCTGCCACGGATCCTGCTCCAAAACCAGCAAAATTCAGCTGGGGCTGCCAAGAGGAGAGTGAGGGGAAGGTGAGGCCTCACCGGGGCTTGGGCAGCATTTCTCCTGAGTGAAACTTGGACCATCAGCAGCAAACCCCAGTGAAAGGAAGTCACAGCACTGCTCCAGACACGTTGGAGCGCTGGGAGAAGAGGGAATCTCATTTATCCAAACACCAGCCAGCTGTGTAAGGGAATGGGGATCCTCAGCCTTCCCACCTTGGGGAGATGCTGACATCTTAGTGTGTGCTGCTGAGATTTCCCCATCAGCCAGTCTGCCATGACTCTGGTAGGAAGCAGAATAAACTGGAAAAGCCTCATGTGGTGATATCCTTACAAAAAAAAAAAGGCGTAAGTAAAATAGAAACAAATCAAGACCGAGTGATGATGGCACTTCATTTTCTCTGCCAACAGGATTTCCAAGCATTAGAAGACAGACCATGGAGGTTTTTGGCAGGAGACAGAGAACCTCCAAAACCTAAAGGTTTTGCACATATTGGAGATTTACCCCTACCCAAATCAAAATACAAAGGGACATTGCACTTGCCAACCCCTCCTGCACGACAAGATCATTCCAAAAGCAGGATTGAGGAGCAAGAAAAAATAAACCCCAACTCTGGGCAAAACTTCTGAATGACAACTTATTTCCATCCTGTGGAGATTTATATATGTCCTCAGCTCTTTCTTTATTTTGGGGGACATGGGGTCATGCCTTGCTACTCACAGCACTCATAGCAAAACTGTGAGACCACGAATGTGACACCATATCAGGCTGTAGGGTCTAAGGGACCCTCATCCTCCAAACCCCAGTGTGTGTGACCCTGTGCAGCTATGCCAGAATGAAAAAAAGAAGTATCATTGTTTAAGTGAGTGAGGGAATCAAGCTCTTCCCTCCAAAACAGGAAATTACATTTTACTAAAGAGATAATACCTATTAAAAAGAAACCCTAAAACCCCCTCTTGTCACAAGTAGACTATTAGATCAGATTCTCCTGGAAAATTAAGTGACTCAGAAGGTCTTTGACTTTATCAAAGGACATTCCAGATGATAAATGTTACAGTCTAAAAGCTGTAGGTTATACACTTGTGCATGTGTTTGAATGTGAGTACACCAGTATGAGCACGTGTACTTTTTTAAGCAAACACCTTTGCTCATTTGATACCAAATGGCTGGTTGGGAAGTTTTGTTAAAACCAAAGGGATGATGAACAAAAATCTCTTCTGTTTTGCTTTTCCATAAGAAAAGTCCTGGTCCTGCTGGTGGAAGCGAGAATTGGTTGGGAGCAGGACCCTGGGTGTTCTGGCTGACACCAAAGTGACCCGAAGTGACCCCATGACAGGGTCTCACTGGAGCAGCAGTTTGCAGAGTGGCCAGAGCAGGTGGGATGGGTGGGAAATGCATCCCAGGGTGGGTGAAAGGTGCTTGGAGAGATGGTTCTCTGGGGGAAGGGTTTTCCTCATGATCCTTGCTGGTGCCTGGCTGCTCCTTCCCACCTCTGTGTGGGGGAATGCCCTTCTCCTTGGCTCACAGGGGGGGGTAAATAAAAGCCCAGGCTGATGTAGAGAATGGATGTTCAACTGTTTCTTGCACATCTAAAGCCTGAGTATTTATGCAAACAGCCCCCACCTCCATGGATAGAGCAATGTCTCTTGTTCCCTCCAAGTCCCAGCTATTGGAGCACATGGACATTGCAGCCTGAGATTATTTCTTTATTGATTAAGAGCTTTATCAGTTGCAAGAGGAGCCACAAACCTGAAGGATAACAAAGCCTTTGGGGCTGGGGAGAAGAGGCAACAACCTCTCTCTCCTCTGCACCAGCCCAGTAGAATTTTCCTTTCCTTGTGGGGCGCTTGCCAGCAGCAGAGCACTGTGACTCAGGGACAAACCTCCCTAAGCAACAAGCATTTCCTCTCCATCATCTTTGCATCATATGACCTTCAAAACAAATCAGAAGGTAAAATAAACACATAAAAGCAGCTGGGGTATTTGGCCTGACTGAACTCCATCAGGGCTCTGGAGCTGGAGGAATGCATTATCAGTTCTGAGCAATTTTTGATTTTTCCCCAGTGTGGGACTGCAGAAGTGGCCTCACTGAAAGGCCAGAATCTGCTTCTATTTCAACCAGTGGCAGGTACATTTATATTAAGTTGATTCCCCCTTGAAATTATCCAAGTTTAAAGAATTATCTGTCTGCAAGGGGAAAAAAATAACATCAACAAAAAAAACCCATGCACCAGAGCAGTGGCTGTTCAGGATGATGTTCTGGGTTTGGAAATTACCTGTTTAAGTCAATGAATGGGTTAGGAGGCAGGGAAGGAAAGGAAGGTAGAGCTTGGGGTTCTTAATCATAGCTTTGCAGGCTTTAGCTGCTCTCCCACTGTTGAAAAATGTTTCAAAAAGCAAAATAAATGATCTTCTAGTTACTGAAGTATTGATTTTGCCTACATCCAGTAATAAAGAGCAAGTCACCTGTAGGTAAAACTCTTGTAAAATATATTTGATACTATAATAGTCTGGAGATAGAGTTACATGCAGCTGAGAGAGGCAGAGGGATGACAAATCATTTCTAATAAGGTGTTTACCTAACACGCTTCACGTCATGTGTTACACAAAACTGAGCAGGGCTCATTTTCCTTTCCCCTCCTCTGTCACCCTCTCAGAGAAACCCACTGAGGAGGGGTGGCACAGGAGATGGCATGGCCTTGGCTGGTGCCTGCAGCCAGCTCATCCCCAAAACCAGCACCAGTGCAGGGAAATTGGGTTGGAACCCTTCCTCCAGCTGCTCAAATAACCCAGCACAAGGGCTGCAGCCACTGGTGCACGAGTGCTGGTGGAGGTGGCCACTGGGGCCATGCTCCTGATCTGGCAGGAGAAGTTCCTTTCCCCCAGTCCTCTTATGTCCTTGAAATTTCTGCTGCAAAAAAACCACAGCCAGCCTGGCTGTGTGCCTGGGAGATGGATTTTATCCCCCAGGAAACGTATCTGTCATTTTGCTCAGAGGTAGGTACAAAATAAATGCAGTCATGCATTTGAGCATCCGTTACCGAAGGACTGAACTTAGTGCTAAATGATGTAAATCTAGATAAATATCACCGCTTTTGAATAAATTACTTGGGGTTTACACCAGTAAAGCAGCACTGAGCTGCATCCAGCCTCACTGCCAGGACTGGCAGAGCTTGCACTGGTCTCCAAGAGATCAATATTTGGGCTTCTTTCTGAAAAGATGGTTAGGGAGATCCAGCTCTGGGTCTGATCTGCTGGTGAGGAACAAATCCTTGGTCCCAATGGCAGAGCCCTCCTCTGGTTTCAGTGATGGAAAGCTGCGATAACCCAGCTCTCAGTGTAAATTGAGCCTGAGTGCACACTTAGATGCAGCCAAGCTGCAAGAGTAATGTCTGTCCTGAGGACAAGGAGAAGCAACTCTCTGGGGAATAAACCACAGCAGACAGTGATGCTGGATTCAAAGCATCCCACAGTGCAGAGCTGGACCTCAGCTAATGGAACAGAGGGCTGACACAACAGTGCCTTAAGGGTTCAGGAAAACCAGGGTCAGAAACACCTTCATTGCCCCAAACTCGTTACATGACCTGTGCCCACAGAGGCACGGGCATCACGTTGTTCCCAGAGGATGCAGGTCCTCTTATGGATTTACCACTTAAATCAAAACAAAACAAAAAAATCCCCCCAGCTGTTGGCAGCTGCCCAGATTATGGGGTATTGAAAGGGAAGCCAAGCAGAGACTGCCTTGCTATTTAACCACCTTTGCTACTCTTCAGGGAAGGCTCTCAAGCCAGAAGATGCAGTCTCTCCATGCCAAGCCTGTGAGGAGGGCCTGAATTCAAGCAATTTCCTGGAGTTTCTTTTCTGGTTGGATAACATTTCCAGCCCTCCAGGAGCTGGAGAACCAGCCCCAGGAGCTGTAACATCCCTATCACAGCCTTCCTCCCCATTCACATTTCTTTCCATGAGTCCCATCAGGGTCTGAATAACAAACCATAGCACAGTGGCCACGTGGAGAGCTCTTCACCTCTCAAACAAGCAAGGAAAGGCTTTTCTGGCAAGGAAATGCCTGTCAGAGGAGAGGCAGCATCCCACCATGCATCCCATGAGTGTGCAGAATATTAAAATTCCAGGCACACCCGAGCCATAAAGGATATCTGTGAAGCTGCATGGGTGGATATGTTTGGACCAGGTTTCAGTATGGCCATTGTAAAACCTCAAGAGATTATTTTCCCCTAAATTAATCCATGGGTGAGACAGACACCAAAAAAATAAAATAAACCCCACCATGTTGCTCACCCTTCACAACAGGGCTGGGCAGATCAGGCTTCCCCAGTTCCTCCTCTTGCAGCAGCAGATGGGCTGAACCTTCAGCCTGGGCTCAAGCCCTCCTGATCTGTGACCCTGACTGAAAAGTGGTTTGTTTTCAGGTGTTTCACTGCCTTTTGTCTGTAAAATACAGAAAAATGTAAAAAAGAAAGAAAAAACCCCAGCAAAATGCAAAGGTGAAGGGATTACAATGACTTTAAATTATCATTTCTGCAGCCTCACTGGGCAGGAAAAACATTTTTCTCAGGAGATCTAAAAACCAAGGAGCCACCAGGTCTTTCTGGCCATGTGGTGGCTGATGGACCAACCTCCCATCCATGAGCTGGGTGATGTCACCTGCCCCCACCACTCCATCCTCAAAGAACAAGAGATCTTTCATACCCAGACCACAACTGCAACACTCCATAGCAGCAGGGTCAACTCCAAATCATCCACATTTCTTCCCTGGTTGGATTTTTTTTCCAGGCTACTTAGTTGCTTGGAGGGTGCCTTCAAATTCCTGCTAAAAACCCAAATCATCTATAAGTGGGATGTTTTTAAAATCACCTCCACTCATTTATATAACCTTGTTAAAGCAAATAATGGCATTTCATTAGCTGTAGACTGATTAATAAAAACTGCATGAGGTTAAGGAGTAGCTTGGGCACTGGATGGCCCCAGACCAGAATAAAGCCACAGATAAAGCACTCTGAATCCAACCCAGGTGTTAAAAAATGGGAAATTTTAATGCATCAAGACTGAAAATAAATGAGCAACATTTTAAATTAAACAGGAACCCTTCTGACATCCTACTGCAAAATTTTGATTTCGCTGGTTCTTTCCAGGCAGCCTGTGAAAAGCCAGGAGGAGAGCCACCTGTGCCTTTGTGACAGAGCAGAGCAGGGCAGTGTCCCCAAGGGAAGAAGGACCCTGAAATCCATTTCTCCCAGGAGGGCAGGGACTGGGCTGAGGGAGGCCTCTCCTCCCGACTCTGCCTCTGCTGGGCACATCACTCCTCTATTTATTTGCCTTTTCTCATCACCTTTCCTGCTTATCTCTTTTGCCCTGGATGCCCTCCTTCATCTGCAGCTCCTGGGCTGGGAAGGGCCCCCTGTTTGGCAGGAGCCTCTGAACACAGCTGGGATTCACTGAATAAATAAATAACTCGATCTGCCTGTCATAACTATACTTTAAATTCCCTGCACGGGAGAGACTTCCCCTTTACATTCTCTCAGCTAACACTTTTACCAGGAACCACAGGCTGAAAAAATTGATCTTTTTGGCTGTTTTCACCTAATGCTCTTGGTAGATTTGATTCCTTACAGGTATTTTTCGAAAAATAGGCTAAACTAAGGAATGGCTTATTACAGTTACAAACTGCAGTTAATAGCCAAAAAAAAAAAAAAAAAATCCTTGGCTGCATTTGAGAGAAGGTTGAGACCAATGAGGGAATAATTTTCATTCAAAAACATAAAACTAGTTATTATCACAATTAAGAGAAAGTGGAAATGGGAGGAGGAGCTGAGCTTGCTCTGTATTTTGTAATATTCAGCTCACATTCTCCTTGAGGGGAAAAATTATAAACTCACATGCCTCTGCAGCCAGGGTTTAAACTTTAGGTCTAGATGGAAGTGTTCTCTAACTCTTGACAGAGGAATGAAGAGCTGGATGAAGTGTAAGAAAGCGAGCAGGAGAGAGAAGGTGTTGGGTTCCCTTTAAAGCAGGTACCTAAATCTGAGGATTTTTTTTTTTAAACCCTCTTTAAGATGAAGGCTCTGCTAATAACATGTCCAGAAGATGGCTCCTGGCAAATTGCTTTGTTATTCTTGTCAAAAAAAAAAGTCCCTTGGAAGCAGTCAATTTTAAACCATATATCAAAATGATTAATTGCCCTTAAATGAGCAGATGTTGAAGTACCCTTGAATGGGGCTAACGCTTTTTGGATTGCAAACATAATGTATTCATGGACTTGGAAAAATATCATTAGGGCTATTAATTAGCTATAAGCACCAAAAGCCTTGGTGACTCCAAGGTGTTCACTTTTTTTTTTTTTTCCCTCTTCTTCTTTTTAAGACTTAAGGGGGAACAACGATTTTTTCTAGAATAAGGTTAGCAGGTTTGTTTTGTTTTGTTTTGTCTTTTTAATGCAGTGCAGAAAGCCTTGTCAAGTAGCTCAAATTGGAAAAACTGTAAGAAATACTGGCTGACCTCTAAATATGGGTAGGACCCAGCCCCAACAGCCAGGACTTAAGGAGGGAGCACAAGTGGGGCAAAGAAAGAGAAAGGAGGAAATAAAAGAAAGAAATCTGACATTGCAGGAGGCTACTTAGAATATAATTCTACTCTCAGCCAAAGGAAAATGTGCTAAACCGCAAATATTGCATGAAGGTTTGAGTCGATTTCAGGGGAAAAAGGTGCTTTGTGTCCTCTTAATTTGGGGAGAAAGAAACTTTTATTGCATACTTGACCCCAGAGGAAAAAAATATAAATTCTTCTTCCCACTAATCTCACTTTCCTCCAAACCTCCAAGAGCAAAAGGAGAAATGTAGCGAGCTGTGGCTTGAGACTTTTTAGTAACAGAAAATCCTTAACTGTGAGCCAACTGTGAGCCTGTTTTGGTCTCTTTTCAAATACTGCATCAAATATATTTTCAATGAATTCATGGAAAAAAAAAAAAAGGAGGCAGAGAAGAGAGAAAAAAAACTTTTTAAATCTGTTTAAGTTTATAAACAAGATTAAAGAAACAATGTCAAGGGTCTTATGGAAATGGTGATAGTGCCCCTTTAAATAAGAGCAAGTGGAGATTTTCTATATCACTGTGCAGTTTAAATCTTTCTTGATGGACCGGACACTAGTCCTCCTTAAATCCTTCAGAAAGCTGCTTTAAGGAAAAAGGCTGCGAGGAATTTCTTCTCGCTTTAATTGCTTAAGAAACGGTTCCCACAATGAGCTGTGGCCTAGATTTGCCTCTCATTTAAGTTCTGATTTTTAAAAGTTCACAAGTTAATCCCCTTTCGGTCTCACACGAATGCGGTTGGCGTCGGGGACAAAGTACTGGACAATGTCTGGAACATTTCAAACCCCCAAAAGATGCCCCATACCAAAAAAAAAAAAAAAAAAAAAAAAAAAAAAAAAAAAAAAAAAAAAAAAAAAAAAAAAAAAAAAAAAAAAAAAAAAAGAGGAAGAGGGGGGGGGGGGGNAAAAGAAAAAAAAAGAGAGAGAGAGAGAGGTGGGGGGGGAACCCTAAAACAATCCAAAACAAAACCAAGCAGCAAAGTGGCCTTGATTTAGTTAAGTAGCTATTTTAAGACCTTGTTGCCATTATCATTTGAGGCAAGTAGAAATGTATTTGCCATAGATCCAGGGGTAAGGAGGTTTGCCAGTGCTCTGAGTTTTCTTCCTTGTCCATCTTTCAAAGATGGAGCTTCATTTCTCATTATTCAGCCTAAAATTAAATTTTTCACTTCCATAACACAGTTTACTGTGTTGGCAAGAGGTGTTATAAAAGACACAAAATTCACAAAATTCACAAAAA